>CAUYMX010102250.1:0-24097 GCA_963573855.1 Lepilemur septentrionalis | reverse complement strand
AAAAATATATAGAAAAAATTAGCCAGGCATGGTGGCGCATGCCTGTAGTCCCAGCTACTTGGGAGGCTGAGGCAGAAGGATCGCTTGAGCCCAGGAGTTTGAGGTTGCTGTGAGCTAGGCTGACGCCACGGCACTCACTCTAGCCCGGGCAGCAGAGACTCTGTCTCAAAAAAAAAAAAAAAAGAACCAAAGAGGTCACTTTTAAACTGAGATGAAATTGCCTGTATTCCTCAAATCTTGAAAAGTAGCAGCCACAGATCTTCTTGGCTCAGAGCTCATTATCTGGGTGATGTCAGCAACATGACTTAGCCAGCCAAGTATTCCTATGCAGGCAGCAAACTCGAATTTTTCTTCCTAGCTGTCCACATAGAATTTTATTAATGGAAAAAATTATATATGAATGTAAGCATTTAATTGGGAGGTTGGAAAGTTCGCATTTGAGAATAGGGACATGCCCTTGTCATCCTGGGACACTTGCTGTCCGGCTGCATCCCGGAGAACTGGCTCATCCCTGAAGCAGTGCTTACCTGCCTTTGGTGTGCTCTCTGCAGAGCGAGGGTCTCCAGTGGCATTTTGGTTCCTAAGCAGCTGCAGCAGAAATATGATGCCCCCTTTTCCCCAAACTGGGCAACTCATTAGACAGAACATCCCTAAGCTGTCTTTGCTGGAAGGTATCACTCAGCACCCAAGGGAAACTCTTTTCTAGGGCGCTCATATTCAGAGTGCTATTTTATCACTAATGTGACCCTAAGACACCGTGAAGTCTTAAACATTAAAGGAGGATTACATAGTAACTTTGTATTAACCAGAATATCCTGTCTTGAACATATCAAATAACAGACATTTTACCATTTTCCAAATGTCTTTGAAATCGTGCCCATTGGTCCCTTTGTTTCAGATACACCTAGGCTAAGGGTAGAAAAGGGGATATTATAAAATGGGCAGGGTATAGGACAGAGGGAAACAATTATTCAGTACACTGTGCACTGGTGTAGATTTTCCAGAGCCAAGAGATACATTTCATCTATTTTGCCATAGCTACATGCCATTGACTAGGTGAGATAGGGGAGGAGTTAGAATATCCATTTGTGCAAGAAACCCTCATGGGACCAAGCCAGCTTTATCAGCGTCATCCCACGGGCTTCTTGTGTACTGCTGCAGAAAGACCACATTTATGCCAACCTGAAAAAAATGTTATCAGCCCTTCTCTCTCTGACAGTTTACTGACCCCAAATGAACAAGTAGCCTTAAAGTTCCACGTAATGAGAGGCACACAGCTACAGCCATCTGGATGCTGGAGGCAGGGAGCACTCTTAGGGATTGATCCACTTTTGATTCAGCTATCTGGATCGTTTTATTTTGAAATTCGTCAAAAAAAAAGGTTTCATCAAATGGATGACAACTTTGCAATATAATTCTCAACTCTAAATGAAGGAATATTCTCTAAATAGGAAAGTTTCACATTCCTGGCAAGACTTTTCTTGCAAATTACCATTTTTTTTAGCGGGAGGCAAGGAGAAAATGATCCCTTGTGTGACCATTTGTGTAAAGGTACTCTTAGATTCGAAGCCCACTTCCCAGCCCCCCTGAAGCATACGCAGCTCGCATCCCCGAACACAAAACAAACATAGCCCAGACCCCGTGGAAAGTCTGATGGACAAGAAGATGATAATGTATTGGATGCAGGGGGATTGATGAGGAGAGCTGTCAAAGGAGGTAACCATTAAGTCAACACAGCTGAGCCTGAGACTTGGGGTCCCTGCAGGCAGTAGGAGTTGGGGCTGTTGCACTGGCTTTGCAACTTGAGGCCTGTTAACCTAAGCAGGTCACCCAGGCTTGTATTTCAGAATTTCTTAGGGGAGGGACCAGCCATGAAGCTTTAAAATACAAAAAAGCCACCCAGATGATTCTTGTGTGTCTGCCTGGACTTCCTGGTCACTCAAATCCCTTCCAAGCCCCTAAGGGTGGGTGTTTCAGTCGATAATCAGTCAGCAGCACCGTGCATGCTGCCTTGCCATTAGCTGCAGAGAAATCTGTTCCCCTGTTCAAATCGGGACAGGAGCAGGAGTGACAGGAAGGCTATTTATTATCATTTTGCCAGAACAGTCCCAGACATGCCAGAATAATCACCCTACTCTTAATGCACTGATCTAGTGCTTATGGTGGTTTTCCGAAAGACATCCCAAACCCTTCTTTGACTGGTTTACCCCTTCCTTTATAGGTCAAATCAGAGACTTGTCATTTAGCTGCCTGCCTTTGACTGTGTATAAAAATAACGGTGTTGCAATGCGGTTTATAAAGAAAAAAATGTGGATGATTGTTCATTGATTTTAATTTTGAATTCCAAGCTTCTCTATATCCTATTTTAAAGAATTTCTAGGTATTTTATTCCCGCATGGGGAGACAGAAAGGAGTTGAGGTAGTAGTTTTAAAAAAAACCACTTTAGGAGGCCGAGGCAGGAGGATCTCTTGAGCTCAGGAGTTTGAGACCAGCCTAAGCAACATAGTGAAACCCGTCATTACCCCCTGCCCCCCAAAAAAATCCATGCAGTTCACTCTTACGACTTATCTCGGTGGGTGAGGTCTTTCCCTTGGGAGGAGGCTACAGGAACTGAATGAAATTCCTCCCCTCCTGCACCTCATCTTCCAGGGAGAAACAGGAGCTAAATGGCTTCCTCTTTGCTGATTATCAGATATAGAAACGTGAGTAATTTCCATACTTTGGATATCTTCAGTTGATTTTCAAGGACAGCTGCATTTGAGACGTGGTGACTATTCATTCAGTAGCTATTTCACCTGGGTTGCTCTGAAAACCCCTGACTTCCTTGAGGATATGGATTGTGTGAGATGTGTTTTAAAGCTTTGATGTATAATTTCCATACCCTAAAACTCACCTATTGAATTATTATTAATTATAGAGTTGTACAACCATCACCACAATCTAATTTGAGAATATTTTCTTCACCCGCCAAAGAAACCCTGGGCCTGTTGGCAGTCACTTGGGTCTAACACAATACTTGGTTCCATGCAGTCAGGAAATCCTTTTAGCACCACTTTGAGGAATGGTTTTGCTGGCTGGTGTGTTGGTTTGAAGCAGATTTCAGAGTTTTAAAGAAGTTCTTATAAACACGTGTTATCCCAGGCACAGTTCAGTCTAAAGGGAATGAGTTTGACTTTACCCTGACTGCCAGGCCCTGTTTCCTGGGCAGTGAAGAGGTGTGGCAGTCCCCTCCAGAACATCTTCACAGCAGCCTAATTAACCCCAAGATATTTGCGGGGTGCTGAGCCTTGGACATTGAGTCATAAAGGGGGAAAAAGTAGGGAGCAAGTAGAAGAGATAGGAATTCACAAATAAAACTTATAAAAGACTATCCATTTGCTTTTCAGGTTGAGACACAATATTCCAATTCCCAGGGATGTGTGCTCCTTTGGACAAATGGCAGCTGCATTTCATTTTTACGTGCCCTGTTGAATGTTTCCCTTTTTCCTTCCCTCTGAAAAAGGTTTAGACCTTTTTCCTCCATCACCAGTTAAACTGCAGGATGACCCAATTTACCTACTGGTTTTTATGTAAAAGGTGGAGAGAATTTGACAGGTTAGCATATGAAAACCTGGAATAAGATCTACCTTCTTCCACCTGGTTTCTTAATGGACTGACCCTTGAACTTACAGGAAATGGGGATGTACCATTTTTATTTCTTGACAGTGGACAGTTTCTCTTGTGGTGGTCCCGTGTCTGTCTGTGTGTGCTCCATCTTCTGGGGAGCACTGAGAGTTCTCAGAGCCTGAAGACGTCAATTCTGATCTTTGCAGGTCACGTGGTACAGGATTAGCAAAAAGTGGGCTGGTTTGAAAATTGTTGGCCTAAGCTTATTCCATTTCCAGTAAGTACTACTACTAATAGAAAGCAAGGCTGAGATACTACATTGTAAAATCATAGATTATTGCCTCTATACTGTAAAGTTCCCATTCAAGAGTCTGATATGTCCAACTTCACACATATTAATTAGTTCGGACTTGCTAAAGATTTCTTTAAAAAGCAATGGAGCAGGATGAATTTGGCTTCATCACAATGGAGAATGTTTCACTGTTCACAGAATTCTAGAACGTGGAGGGTGGGGAAGGGCCGGTGTTTCCTACGAAAAGGCTAAGTGAGGTCGCCTGTGGGGTGAGACGCATTGATCTGCATCGATTTGTTTTGTTCTATGCAGAATGAGAGAGCACATCGCCCTGCTGTAGCCTAGAAGACATCGTGTTTGTTTCGCTAGTCTCCCATCAGCCACATTGATACTGGAATTTTTCCCCTCTCTGCTTAGGTATCTTCATACTTTCTTGGAAAATTAAGTGGAAAAGATAGTGCATCTTTTCCTTATGCCATCATTTTTACTGTACCCAAACTGTGACTTTAGGAGCACCAATTTTTAAGGGTAAGTCTCTGTGAAGCAGAGAGAATTTCTTAAATAGGTAAGGCCCCCCCCCCCCCGAGCCCTTGGAGAGTTTAAGAAGGGGGGCGTGGGGATGAAGGGATTCTACAGAGCAGGACATCTTAAGATGACAAATCTTTTACTTACCTAGAATCGAGTTGCAGTTGGGAATAAGGAAACTGCTTGACTCTTTTGCTTCATTTACTATGATAGTGTATATATATCAGCAATCTTAGATCCTTGTTGGGAAAAGGAAATCATTTTTCTAAAAATGTACTATCATGTAGGAATATCACACAAGCAGAGGGAGGGACTTTATTGGGGTTTCCATGGGAAAGAATAGAAAGGCAGGATATGCAGGCCTAGAACTGGTTAGCTTAGACCATTTCAGTGGCTCTGGGGCCCAGGGATTGTCCTCGGTTGCTCGGCCCTGGGGTGATCAGGGCAGTAAGAAAGTTGGATAGAGGTGGTGATCGGGTTGTGGGTTCAGGGCTAGTTAGACTGTATTTGAAAAGTGCATCCTCAGATGCGTTGTATATTCTTTCTTTTTCTTTACTATCTCTAGGAATTCCCCAACCCAGGGAGGGACCATCCCTCTGGGATCAGCAAAGCCCCAAAGTGTTACAGCTTCAGTTTCAGCCTAAGCTTCTAAATACCTTGAGTCCTGATTTCCTTGATGGTCTTTGGGCAGGTTCTCTAACCTGGGATGATTCTGGGTCTGAGCCATCAGGCCGGCCCCACCCTTCAGGTCCAGACCTCTGTTTCCAATGTCCTACCCGGCAGCACCACTCAGTGTCCTATCGGTTTCTAGGGCGTACTCTGGATTTATTGTCTTCCTCCCCCAAAGTTCCCTTTCTGCCTGTCTCGGGTGGTGGCCGGGCCTCAACACCTTCCTCTCCTTTCTTCTGCAGCTACATTTGTTCCCCAACACCTGTTAGCCTATCTTATCAGTGTGCTCTGACATGAGTGAATTTGACCTTGTAACTTTCTCTTCAGCCCCAGGCTTCCCTCTAAGCCCCCACTGACCCACACTCTCTGACACATGAGACACTCCCCTATGGTGGGATGTCCCCCATGGTGCTCTGCTGGCTGCCACCCTTCCCTCCTACCCAGTGACGGCCCCTTGGACCCTGAGGCCAGGGCCATGGGCCAGCTCCTCCCGGAAGCCACCCCTAACGCCTCTAACTACAGTCAGTCACTCCATCACCTCTCCCTCCTACTTTGTACACACCTCCATGAGGGCCGTGATCTCATGGGTATCCTGGCTGCTTTCTACCTGTGGCCTTTTCATCAACGTCTTATTCCTCATTCATTCAGCAGATCTTTGTTGAGCATTTGCCCTTCAGTGAGCATTGCGCCTGGTGTTGAGGACCTAGAAATAACCGAATCAGATCCTGTCCAATTAGCTTCCTTGGGGAGAATGAGAATCAAAGAAATAACCAGTTGAACTTGTGTCTAATGATAATTAAAATATGGTACCTGTATGAGCAAAGTCCTGGAAGTGCAGAAAAGACGGAACTCTATCAGGAAGACTCAGGAAAAGTCCCAGGAAGTAGTATTTGCGGTGGATCTTGAAGGATGAGGACAAGTTTATTGAGATAGAGAAGTTGACAGTTTGATGGGTCTTTTCCCTAAGAGACCAGACGTAGGGATCGATGTGGGACTGTGGGATATTCCTTCCCGGTACCTTTGATTAGATATTTTTGTGTTTCTCAGACACTCTGCATTTCCGAAGGTTCTTTAGATGCAGTGAAAAATGCTCACACAGCATGTCTCTCACGTGAATCCAAAACTCACACCACCCAAGTTAACTGCTTTGTTGAGTGAGATGTGTGTTTTTTTTACACTGCCATCCTCTCCTCAGTTAGATTTATTATGTTATTACTTGAATTTGAGGCAATTTGCAAAACCTTCTCTTCGGGAGTTTACTACATTAATAGGCCTCCAAAAAGTGCTCATGGCCAAGTTCCATAGAAGTGTGAAACTATCCCTAGGGCCTTGATTATCCAACCTCTCTTTTAGCTGTTGGGCAAGTTTTGGAGTCAGACAACCCTAGTTAAAGGCCTCGCTCTGCCACTCGCCCGTATGTACCTTCAGGGAAGTTATTCCAACTCTTAGAAACCTGAGTTTCCTTCTTAGTAAAATGCAGAGTAAGATGGAGCTTACCTAGTGGGATTTTCAGGAATTGAAGATTAATGAAATAATGCACTAGAGTGAATGGCGCAATTCCTGGCATGTGGTAACTGGAAGGGACTTACGTTTGGTGATGTCATGTATCATCATGCTTGAACAAGCCCACAGCTGGTTCTTGCATGGCCTAGAGAGATGCCTCAGGTGGATATTGACTTACCAGTGTCCATGAAAACAAGCAGCATTAGGGGGGACAACAGATCATAACCCTTTTCCCCTTTCATTTCAATGTCTTATCAAATGTTGCCAAAACACTTTCAAAAACATCCCCGTCGCATGTCACTGTAAGAAAGCTAAAATAAGGGATCGCCATGTTTGACATTTTTTCCACTAACCATTTTGTCTGAATTGAATGCCACTTGGTTTAATTCACTGAGGATGCAACAGTTTTTTCATTTTATAGTCATCAAACTCCAGATTTTAAGACAAATCATGCTTCATAGTCCAGACAGACATCTCATGTTTTAGTATATACTCCTACTCCTGGGGGGCTGTTTAGCATGTGACTGTCTGTGTTTATTGGAAGGAAGCAGTTCTGTGTTTAGAGTTGTGGGTTATTAATTAGAGAGCTGGTTAAGCTGTAAAATTACAGTGGAGTAAGTGGTGACGGCCAATTAGTGCAGTTCCTGGTTTAGGGCTTAACTGAGCTGAACATCACTAACAGAAACGTTTGGCAAATTTACTACTAAAAAGACTCTCTCCTTCGTGGGGACATGAGTTGCCTGCCGCTTACATATTTATAAGGAGTTCTAGAAATCGAAATGAAAATCTGTAGGAATAGCTTTATAGCATCACTTCCTTTTCTTATAAGTGAGGGTATTGTTGTCCGGCACCTTTTGTCATTTCTGTGCTTTCTTCTCGTCCACCCATATAGGAAGAATGTTGGTGAAAAGCACAGAAACCAGTGACTCTGATGGCTGTGGAATTTCCACGGAGAAAAGAGAGCATCCGAACTCCCCTGGATTATCTTTTGTACCCGGCGAACCCTTCACACTCGCGATCGGGCGGTGGGGAGGCCAGGTGAGATCAACGGAGCAAATGTTTTACAACCTGAACCTCAGAACTGTGATCCTCCAAGGAGAGCGCTACTTGAAGAAAAGAAACAAACAAAAAAGTCGAACGGCTTCTCAGGGATTTTGTTTTCCGTGCACATATAAGCCATAGTTGCGGTGACAGGTGGCAGTGTTTAGAGCACTCAGATTTCAGTTCTGTTCAATGTGAAAGAGGGATCGACTGACGTTCATTGCTGTTGCGTAACTAGTGTAAAATATGTATATGTTTATCTTTATTTTTATAATATGCGAAATACATTTAAATTTATACAGTTTGAAGCTTCTAGCATTAGTTAACACTGGGTGCAATATTCTGCATGAGAACTGTGCCAAGATGGGGCTGATTTCTTATTTTAGCGTAAGCCTTTTTTTTTTTTTTGGTTTAATCCTCCTCCAATTAAAAAAAAAAAAATCTATGGATTAAGTGTTGGTTCAGAGAGATTGCCAGTAATCAGCAAGACCCTTAAACGTGCATTTCAGACAATGTCCCCTTTCTTTGCAGTAAAGGTCCCTGCTTATAAATCATCAGGCACAGTGGGGGGAATTATTCCCTTTCCTTCCCACATATCATTAGTGCCAGCCAGAGGGGGGTACTCTTGGGTGCCTACGGGGCCAGAGAGTCCATAAAAATCCTGTCTTTTAATAGCTCCAGATAATCAGGAGTCAGTTCTGAATCATGCAAACAACTCCGCTAATAAGTACCTTCCTTTTCTAGAACAGTCTGTGAAATTTAGCAGAGCACGTTACAAGCCCTCCACATCTGGTGGGGAGGCCTTAAGATAGTGAACTTCCTAATTGGAGAGAATAATCCCACATGGGTTATTTATAAACACAGAGCCTCTGATTAGACGGTCTGCCGCCGAGAATTAGTAAAACCCTTGTTTTAAAATCTCCAAGAGGTAAAACTTAAACAAAAGCAAACTAAACAAATTGCTTTCTTTTCTACTCCTAACTGGGGCCAAACAGCATGTGCTGCGATAGTAACACATTCTTTGAAGAATGTAAAGGACTCTAGTTACACATCTGCCTCCTCCGAGTGTTGATTGAAAATGTGTAAAACCAACTGATTCTCTCCAGTGTCAGACAAGAACAATGAGTCAGCTGGCGTTACTCTCTCCCTTCTTAAGTATTGACTTTTGGAAGGCCACAGTAGACAAAGCCTCAGCATTTTTTTTTTTAAATAACAAATCAATTTCTGTAGAGTATTTCCTGCCCCAGGAGTTAACTTCACTGACCCCAGAACCTCCAGTTACACAAGTAGGATTTCTTATGATCATAAAGTCGATTGGGATCAGACTGTTTTTGCATTGTTGAGTACTTAAATAGGACACCTCGTTTTCTTTAGAAACAGTCACAAGATAGATTCATCTGGCTAATCCCTTTGTCACAGTTCTTGGATGTGTGGGAGAGTGTGTGCATGCATGTGTGTGTATAAAACTGAATGGTAACATTTAATTGCTTTTTGGACCATTGAATTGTTGGGCAATATGAGTTTTCAAATCGGCCCAAGACAGTTTCTAAACTGTATCAAATTAACCAACTTTAACCAGTCTTGGAAAAAAGACTCTTCAGTGTGTGACTTTGGGCGAACTCCCCAGGGGACTGTATTAAATGAAAAAAAAAATGTTCCTTTGGGTGACACACCCTGCACAGTGTTTGCTATTATCATGAGCATAAATGCCCACGTTCTTAATATCTAATATTATTTGACAAGTGATGTTTTGTGCTGTCATCTGAACCCTAGAGAAGCAGTGGAAGAAGAAACCTTGGTGTCACAGGTGTTTTAGCAAAAGGGTCCACATGACAGAGAATCATGTGACCAAAAGCAGCTCCAGAGAAGCTTCGAGAACTTGCTTCAGGGTGGGAGGAGGGTTGGAGATACAGAAAACATTGTGCTCTACAGGAATTTTCGGCCGTCTATGCAGGAAATTCCATTTTCTCTTCCAACACCTGGGAAGACTCAGCGGCCAGCCAAGACTGACAGGCAAATTCACTAAGCACAAGAGGAATTTTTTTTCCACCTGAGAAGTCCCTTGCCTCTCAACCAAATGCCCTCCAAGTCTGTTGTGGTTTCTATTCCTGCAACTTTGTGGTATCAAAACCACTTCCTGGAATTGTAAAAGCATTGCCAGAATAAATGTTTTTTCCCCCTTCTAAGAAAAAAAATAACGACAGTGCTCATATCTGACACTTGTGCATTCGACTCTCTTTTGAATGAATAAAAAGGAAAGGGTTTGGTGTAATTCCTGACGGGGTTTGTGTTGTTTTTCATGCCACGGGTTGTGAATTGTAATTGTGGTTTCTCATTCCATTGTCGTAACTGGGCAGAAATTAAAAAAAAATAGTAAACATACACAGAAGTGGTGACACAGTTCTATCCCCAGAGTTTAGTTATTTCTGTTTTTGTTCATTTGTTTTTAGTTTCCATTTTATCAGTTAAGGACTATTATATTTTTAGTTCTTTTTTTTTTTTTTTTTTTGAGACAGAGTCTCACTCTGTCGCCCTGGCTAGAGTGCCGTGGCGTCAGCCTAGCTCACAGCAACCTCAAACTCCTGGGCTCAAGCAATCCTTCTGCCTTAGCCTCCCGAGTAGCTGGGACTACAGGCATGCGCCTCCATGCCCAGCTAATTGTTTTTTTCTATATGTTTTTAGTTGGCCAATTAATTTCTTTCTATTTATAGTAGAGACGGGGCCTCGCTCTTGCTCAGGCTGGTTTTGAACTCCTGATCTTGAGCGATCCACCCGCCTCGGCCTCCCAGAGTGCTAGGATTACAGGCGTGAGCCACCGCGCCCGGCCTTTTAGTTCTTAAGAGATGCTGTTCAAGCTATGGGGCGGGAGGTGGTGTCACCCTCCTCTGGGTGGCGATGGAGTCCTCGA
The DNA here is from genome assembly GCA_963573855.1 of Lepilemur septentrionalis. NCBI lineage: Eukaryota > Metazoa > Chordata > Mammalia > Primates > Lepilemuridae > Lepilemur > Lepilemur septentrionalis. Next base: position 13,552 of record CAUYMX010102250.1, on the reverse strand, counting down.
AAACTGAAGAGTTCCTGTTGTCAAACTCTGCCTCTGGTTTCAGACTGGGGGGTGGGGTGCAACTCTGAATATCAGCTCTGTCTCTTAGATCAGGTCATTTTTTTCAATGATCCACTATATTCCTAAGTCAAAGCTTATGAGTTTATGATGAGTGTAGAAGCTCCTGTCCCCTGATCTTTCAAGGACTCTTAGCAGAAGTCCTCACCACCACCTTGTAAATAATGTCCCAGAACACCCTCTTCGCAGGCTGATAAAGCAGACCCCTGGGGTACCTGTCAGAAGCTCTATTCCTCACCCCTGTAATTCCAGCACTTTGGGAGACCAAGGTGGGAGGATCACTTGAGGTCAGGAGTTTGAGACCAGCAAGAGCAAGACCCCCATCTCTACAAAAAATAGAAAAATTAGGCAGGTGTGGTGGTGCATGCCTGTAATCCCAGCTACTTGGGAGGCTGGGGCAAGAGGATCACTTGAGCCCAGGAGTTTTGAGGTTGCCATGAGCTATGATGATGCCACTGCACTCTAGCCAGGGCTACCAAGTGAGACTCTGTCCCCAAAACAAACCAAAAAAAGCAGCTCTATTCATCCTGCTTTTTTTAAAAGGCAAATGAGAAAGAGAGGGAAGAATCAAGACCAGAGTGCCCTGCCATGAGGACAGAGGAACACAGGGAAGAAGGGACTGCCTCGGACCCGGAGGGCCTCCTTACAAGGCTCCCAGTGAGGCAGATGGAGCCACTGGGTGCCCTGAACTCATTTAAACGTGCTTCTCGCAAAAGCAAAGCAGAAACCATGAGAAAGTGAGAATTTCCAAAAGAGTAATGTAGCAAGGGGTGCAGCCCACGTGGAGTGGCTCGCTCTTGCGGCTGTGTCCAGGCAACCCCAAGCCCTCCCCCTCAATGCCACTACCTTCCCCTCCTGGTGAAGAGGGCACAGTGAGCACATGTCACCAATTTGGGCCTCATTTTTCCTTATCAAGAGCTCTGAGTTCTTTCAACTTGCTGAGCAGGTCACACAGAGAAGCAGGTGTCAGTGGTGACAATTAGAAATGCTTTCATTATTACACACATGCTTCCTTCCCGAGGCAACTTCCCCTGCCTAGTTATAAGCTTCCTGAAATAGGTCCCAGGTTTACTGAACTTGGGATACAGGGTCCCTGTCACGTGGTGGCAGCTTCTGTGCTGAATTCAAATGCCCAGGGTTTCTTTTGCCTGTGACTACTTCTGTCCCCTGGTAGAACTGGCAGTGAGGAAGGCGATCACCTGGGGAAACTTGCTGCTGTTGCTCAAGCGGGACGTGAGCATGGAGGGAATGGAAGGGGTTTTAGAAAGCAGATGACCTCTTAAAGTTTTCTGGGTTTGACAGCATGAGAAAATTCACCTGGTAACAGAAACCCTACTTGAATATTTGTGACCTTTTTGAATGAAGAAATGCCTTCTTCATCTTTATATTTTTCAATGAAATGAGTTTATTTTGCACGCTGAGATGAATCCAATGTTTTCCAAACTGCCCAGTGGAACATTTGTGCCTCCTGAGATACTAAGACGTGCTACTCTTTAAAAGGATTCTAAGATCCAATTAGTTTAAGAAATGCTTGCATTAAATAAGGCTTAAAAGAGCCAGCTGGGTGCAGTGGCTCATGCCTGTAATCCCAGCATTCTAGGAGGCCAAGGCAGGAGGATCACTTGAGGCCAGGAGTTCGAGACCAGCCTGGATAACATAGCAAAACCTTCCAGTCTCTACAAAAAATAATAAAAATTAGCCAGGCATGGTGGCATGCACCTGTAAGTCCCAGCTACTCAGGAGGTTGGACCAGGAGGATCACTTGAGCCCAGGAGTTTGAAGCTGCAGTGAGCTCTGATCATGCCACTGCACTCTACCTGGGTGGCAGAGTGAGATCCTGTCTCTAAAAAACAAAAATAGAATTTTTGCTGCAGGATTCTGAGAACCTTTTAGATGCCAGTACACAGTGAGGGCCTCCAAAAGAGGAGTAAAATGTGCAGCATTTCCCTGTGTTTCTGAGTGTGGAAGGGAGGGAGCCTTTCCCAAGAGTCATCTGTGGACATCTCCAAGACCAGTGATTCCAGAGTATGGCCGTGTACTGCCAGTGCACCCGAGGCGGTGGTAGGTGAGGCAGAGGTGACACCAACTCATGGAGATCACTCTCTTTTACATGATATAGGAGGCAGGAGGGCAGCGTGGTTAAGAGTGCTGACCGCACACACTGCCTCCATTTGAATCCTGGCCACTGCCTTCTACTCTACCTGTGCCTCAGTTTCCTTGTGTGTAAAACGGGGGAAACAATCTCCCCATACAGCTGTTACGAATACGAAATGAGATACCACGTATAAAGTGCTTATGATAGTGTTAATCAAATGCAACTGTTCCATTGCATAGGTTTTTTTTTTTTTGTTTTTACAGAGAATGTAGGCCTCAAGTTCAGAGCCTTTAGCAGTATCTAGCTAGAATTTTTAACAAGTTTTGTTTTCATTATATGTACTAATTGGCTATTTGCAAGAGTGATAAGATGTTGCATTTAGAAAGAAATACTTAAAAGTATTAGAAAGAAACATTAAGTGAATAAGCACAGATGATACACAGATACAGAAAAAATGGTGACGATATGGTAAAATTTATGAAAATGGTATCTGAGTATCTGGGTAATGGTCTGGGATCACTGCTCTAAAGTGACCCCACTGGTTTAATGTAACACATGGGAAAGACCAGGTGAATTGCCTAAGTCTGAAGGACCCCAAAAGCTTTTATTTTGTTTATTTAGTTACATATTTATTTTAAGATACCATCTCACTATGTTGCCCAGGCTGGCCTCGAACTCCTGGCCTCAAGTGATCTTCCTGCCCAAGCCTCCCAAGTAGCTGAGACTGCAGACATGCTCCATTGTGTCCAGCTGGACCCTAAAAGCTTTTACAGACATTCCATCAGTTTTAAAATTTCTGCTAGAAAAATTTATTGGAAGATTACCAAAAAATTATCATACTATAAAATTAAGATTTCTTAAATTTGAAATTGAAAGTGAGTTATGCTTTCTTCAATGTTGTTTCAGTGCAGCCTTTTCATATATTTGAAATTTGGGAAAATCGATTTGTGAAAACTTAAGTGTTTTTTTAGGAGATCTTTATAGGTACAATACTTTTTGTCTGAATGTTTTACTGAAGCCAGACTGAAAAAGTGAACTCACATGTTTCCCTCAGTAGAAAGAAAAGCAAAATCTCACTAACCGATTTGGTACACAAAGAGCAGAACAAATTGCCTGGGTTTATTTTATGCTCAGTACTCAAGAAATCATGGCATGAAATTAGGTTGGGCACAGGGCACAGGCCACATGCCCAGTGTGTGTCAGGGGTTTATGTAATGCTCTGTAAACTAGCGAAGCATTCACTCTTTCCTACTCCAGAAAGCAAGCCAGGGTGACAGATGAGCAGGACTTCCAGAGACATGGAGGAAGGAGCTCAGTGGAAATTCTCCCCAGCAAAATTTCAATTGAACTAGGGAAAATTATTTAAAAAAAACAAAACACAAATAATCATTTAAATTCCCTAGAAATTGTCCTAAGGGCATACAGCAGATGGAAGAGCATTCATTCAAGAAAATGTACTAAGTGTTAGTAAGAACAGCCACAGTTGATCAGTGAAACCAGTTTGCTGGTGAGTACATGTGGTGCTTATTTTTCCATTCTTGGGATACACCTAAGCAGACATACAGGAATAACATTTATCGGGCGTCGGGCAGAGGGGAGGGGGGAGGAAGGGATGGGTATATGCATACATAATGAGTGCGGTGCGCACCATCTGGGGGATGGACACACTTGAAGCTCTGATTCTGGGGGGGAAGGGAGGTCAAGGCAACATATGTAACCTAAACATTTGTACCCCCATAATATGCTGAAATAAAAAAAAAAAGAACAGCCACAGTGTGTGACATTTGAGCCCACACCTCCCTTCCCCTCTCCTCTACAGGTTCCAGATGCTCTACCCTGGCCCTATACTCTAAGGCACATGTGGCCAAGAGGAGGGAGATTCCCTCTCCCCTCGATGCCCTGTCTGCTGGCTTTTCTCAACCTCTCCCACTTCTTCCTGCAGAATCTCCATCCTGACCAGAGCGGCTAAGAGGAGGATTGGGGCCTCCTTGCACACAAAGAACCGAAGCTTTATAGCAGGCTTAGAACACGAGGCCCGATTGCCTGTGGCCAGTACTCTCACAGGGCAGAGATTCCAGGCCAGGAGAGGCAAGCCAAGACGACCAGGGGCTGCCACCTCGACCTTCCTCAGTGTACACTTGTATAGCAGGGATGTCGTTCCCAGAAAAAGAGAATTCCTGCCCTCCGTTCCAGTGCAGGGGCACAGGGCTTTGTCCAGGGGAATAGCATGCCATCAGGGTGAAGCAATCTGCAGCTCTGCCTCAGGGGACTGACGTTATTTGCAACAGAGCCCAAAGAACTGCATGCCTAAGGAGTTGTCGAAAGCGATGGAAATCTCAGCGGAGAGCAAAGGAGGAGGTTGGTAGCTCCAAGATACAAGTGAAACAGCAGAGCAGCCAGATGTTTAATAGAACCAGGGTAAGGGACAAGAACAATGCTCCTGGGATTCCAGTCAATTCTGGGGGTTGGGAAGGCCACGCACGTGTGCTAAGCTGGCCTCCTCGAGGCCAGGCGGAGCGTGATGTGGGGCAGACCTGAAAGCTTCCCCCTAGCCACACGCAAGGCAGAAACCTCTGTGGCACAAGGGGCTTAAACACAACCTCTGAGCAAACACCAACTGAAAAGCAAGCTGCTCCAACCCAGGGGAACCCCAGGAAGCCAAGCTTAAAACTAAAATCACACTCATTCCTGGCAGTCTGGAAGACTGTGTGTGTTTTAGGCTGAGCCCCCTTCAAGAGTGATCAGAGAGGGAATTCCAAGCTTCTAGTCCCTGGCTGAAAGCAGAGCCAAAAATAAACAAATAAATAAATTCCTCAAAATGTAATAGCAACCTCTGAGCTACGCACACATCCAACAGTAAAGGGTAAAAATTTATCTGACTAAAGAGCTTAAGCACAACCTTTGAATAATAAGTGACTTATGCAGAACCAGGGGCAACCCTAGGTAGCTGGGCCAAAAGTTAAGGGGAAAAAAATCTGCGCAGGGACATCAAAGAGTTCCAATAAAGGAGATTATGTCACTAATGATAGAAACTGCATAATTATATACATCTTCATTTTTCTTCTCTTGACTGATCTTTAAAAAAGCAATTGCACAAAATAATATGTATCTCACTGTATTGTTGGTCTTATATAGAAATGCAATATATTTGACAAGAAGAGAACAAAGGAGGCCAGTAGAACAAAACTGTGTTGGAGTAAGGAAATATACAAGATAGTAAAGATTAAACCACACACTTCTAAACAACTGAGTCAAAGAAGAAATTGCAAGGGAAATTCAAAAATACTTTTGAGATAAATACAAAGGAAAACACAACATACCATAACTTTTGGGGTGTAGCTAAAGCAGTGTGCAGAGGACAATTCATATGTTGAAACCTAATCTTCAATGCAATAGTATTAAGACGGGAGGCCTTTAGGAGGTGACTAGGTCATAAGGATGGAACCCTCATGAGTGAGATTAGTGCCCTTATAAAAGAGGCTGGAGGGAGCCTGCGTGCCCCTTTCACCACATGGGAATACAGCACAAAAGCACCATGTATGAAACAGAGAGGGAGCCCTCATTAGACACTGAGATCTGCTGGCACCTTGATCCTAGACTTCCCAAGATCCAGAACTGTAAGAAATAAATTTCTATTGTTTATAAATTACCAAGTCTAAAGTATTTTGTTATAGCAGCCTGAACAGACTAAGACAGGCACTCAGTGTATGCGGAGTGCTGCTTGGGGCAATGAAGACTCCGTGCTAAGACCTCTGCATAGGAGCTGATTTCCTTGTGGTCAGAGATGGTGATGTTTGATGCTCACATTGAATTACTCACCTCCAACCCCTCACCCTGTGCCTACCTGTGCCTGGCCACGTGCTTTTGACTCACACTGTTCACAGTATTTCCTCTTCATAGAATTCCTTTCACCAGCTAAAATACTACCCCATTTCCAGGCCGAGCTCAAAGGCTACCTCCCTCCTTATAGCCGTCTAGAAACTCTCAGACAAAATTAATTCCGGTCTTTCCTGTACCACCTAGCACTTCTGTGGTCATCGTGGCACTAGGCCCTCCTGCCCCAGAGTTACAGTTATTTATATGCCTCACTTGTCTTCAGGAAAATAAACTCCTGGAGAACCAAAAATGGGTCTGATTTCTCCTCTTCCTATCATGGAAGCTCCCACGTAGGATTCATTCAATGCATATCCGTTAAAATTAAATTTAACCCATGAGAAGCCAAGGAGGGAGAAACTGAAGAGGACATTGACCTTCATTCCTTATTCCCAGCTCCCATGTCCAAGAATGTGATCCTGAGTCCTCCTTTATCACCCTGTCTCCTAAATAAAATGGTGACACATCATTAAAGGCTTTAGTCTAGCTGCCTTCCTACTAATCCAAATTATCACTAGCTCGTGGACACGCCAGTTATTTTTCAGCCTTGGCGTGTGGTCAGGATTGCACAACTAGGAAGAAAGCATAATAAAATACTTCTAAGTGCTTTGAACTGGCACAACTGTGTTTACACAATTACATGAAAACAAGCTGATGTGATGGCATTGCTGACATTTAATGATGTTGGGTCAGGAAATTAAAGTTCCCTGGTTACATGTTTCACTGCAGACTGGTTTGCCCATGTCTTTGGAAAAGAATTTTGCTGTTGGAGTTATCCCTTCATACATGGGGGGTTGCGATGGAAGTAAGTGAATTTTCTTTCCTCCTGAGAGACGAATATGAAGAGAAGTGAATTCAGTGTCTGGGATGCACCAGAAAATTCCACTAACTATGCACAGGTGGAAGCAACATAAAGAATAATACTGTCTTCCCATGTGTCCAGGTTTCCCTTTCAACCAGTTCTTCTGCTATGCCCCATGGACTTCGCCGAGACCCCACAGACATAGGCTAGAGATGTGGCCAACTGCGTACTAAAAGGAGCACTGAGCTTGAGATCAAAAGACCTGGTAAAAGACCCAGATAGCCAATAAGTAGCCATGGGATCTTGGGCCTGTCACTGGACGTCTTTAGGCCTTAGCTTGCTCATCTGTATGCTCAATGATTGCTTTAGATCCCTTCTACAATGTGAGTTGAATCTATGCCAGTTCATTAGACTGCTGTCCCACATCTACAAAATTACAGGAGCTGACCCATCTGCATTAGGGTCATTCGTCTAATTGCACTGATTCATACACATGTTCTGACCTGGTTCTCCATGTGACTAACCCTGCATCTTTCACAGTGGCACAGGGGAATGCGATTTGACTGAGGATGTGACACTGTTTCCTCTTACCCTTACATGGTATGAGGGGAATGACTTCTAGGATTGATATCTCCCCATTGGTGTGCTCTACTAGGCAGTTAATAAACTAATTCATGAGATCACTGACCTTCAAGCATTTTATCACAGTATTACTTTTAAACTCAAGTGAAAAGAACTAAATGTTTATGTTCATAAGTTGAGAGGTTGGATGAGTGATACACGGTCTCTGTGGGGGTGATCGCTTGTAAAAATGAGGACACTCAACACAGCTAAAGGAAAATAGTAAATCTACCCTCACCAGAAATGTTTACCCCCTGGGGCATCTCTACAATGCTGTTCTTAGAACCCATGTTTTTGAAACGTGGACTGACAAGACTAAAACGTGAGGCATTTCTGAGGCCAAACTCCCCAGATAGAATCCACAACAGACTTGCCTTGTATTATTAGGATCTGTGGTGCTCACTTGTAGTCCCAGCTACCCTGGAGGCTGAAGTGGGAGGATCACATGAGCCCAGGAGTTTGACACCAGTCTGGACAACATAGTGAGACCCCATCTCCTTAAAAAAAAAAGATTGTAAAATGCAGATGCTAATAGGGACCATGTCAGTAAACCTACTTTATTTTTGACATCTTGTGCCATCTAGCACTACGGACGTTTTCCAACACTTTCCCTTTAAAGTTTGCCTCTTTTGCTCTCATATGGTAAAGTCGGAGTGGTGGAAGTTGGACCAGTCTGGAAAGCAATTAGGAAAATCTATCAAAAGTTATCAGTGTGTCCAAATCCTTCCATAAAGTAACTCCCCTCTCACAAATCCATGCCAACATCATAAACAGATGGTCAAAGACGTATGTATAAAGATATTTCCACAATAATTTAAAGCAGCAACAGGAAAATGATTCAGTAAACTATATGATGGAAAATGTCACAAAAATGATGCTTTTAAAGAATGTTTATAATAATATACAAACTTTTCAATAATTTTCAATAATTTTAAGTAAAAAAAGAGGTTGCAAGTTTTCTATACAATATTTTTTCAACACACGAAGACAAGTGCACAGTCAAAAAGATTCAAGACAAAATGCTAACAGAGATTGCTTTAGATTTGAGAGGATGGGTGATTTCCCCTCCTCCTTTACACTTTACCCCGCTTCACAAATTATCCACAATAAGCTTTACCTTAAAATTATAAAAATCAGTTTAAAAAGAACAACCGATGCGTGTCCCCTAGATCTGCGGTCCCCACCCCCAGGCTGCGGATTGATACTAGTTGATGGCCTGTTCGGAACCCGGCGAACGGCAGGAGGCGAGCAAAGCTTCCTCTGTATTGACAGCCGCTCCCCATCGCTCACTTCACCGCATAAGCTCCGCCTTCTGTCAGATCATCGGAGGCATTAGATTCTCACAGGAGCACGAGCCCTACTATAAGCTGTGCATATGAGGGATCTAGGTTGCGCCTCCTTATGGGAATCTAATGCCTGATGATCCGAGGTGGAGCTGGGGCAGTGGTGCTCGCGCAGGGGAGAGGCTGCAAGTGCAGCTTGTCATTGGCAGAGAGGTTTGACTGCACATGAATGTGGTGCACTTGGGTCATTCTTGGACCACCCCCACTATACCCCCCCCACCATCCATGGAAGGATTGTCTTCCATGAAATCGGTCCCTGGAGCCAATAAGGGGACCACTGCCCTAGATAATCACCTGTCCCTTATTTGCAATTGCCTTGTCTCCTGGCTCATCACCCCCTTCCTCTCTCCCTGCAGACACACTGAAAGCAAAAACACCAAAGCCACAGACATCACTTCTGGTGACAATTACAAACGCCACAGCCCAAATTCACAGATTTAATGGAAAATCCCAAGACGGTGTGGGTGGGGACGATAGCCTATTTATTTTCCAATGATTATTGTGAGGATAACAGAAAGAAACACAGCAAGATGGACATTTATGGATGGCTCTTTGGCTCTGAAACCCTGAGCAACGTCAAGAGCTAGAGAGAGCAGACAGATGCCGGCACAGCTCTATCCTAGGGGAAGCCAGGATGATTTCATACTTTTTCTTGGAACAAGCTTTACTGTGAAAGCAGCAAATTCTAGGAAGTTTCCAACGTTTTCCCCTAACTTAACTTATCCTAAAGAAGTCAAGTTAGTGCCAAGGAAAATCAGAGAGCAGACTTCAAACCTTGGACCTTTGGGCCATGTCCAGCATATGAGCTTTTACTGGAAGTTTCTCTGGGGTAACACTGAGTGTGCTTCATTAAGTTACACAACACGAGAAGAAATCACATACCGAATGGCTGAGCTGGGGGCTATAATCACAGATTAGGAGGTTAAAGATCATATATGTAGGTCTTTTAAAAATACAGGCAGTCACCAAATATATGTCAGGGAACAAGGACTGCATATGACATGGGGGTATCATATGACTAACAGGAGCTGAAAAGTTCCTGTTGCCTAATGATGTCATAGCTGTCATAACGTCGTAATACGATTACCTTTTAAAAAATAAATTTAGTGTACCCTAAGTGTACAGTGTTTATAAAGTCTACTAGTCCTTCGCATTCACTCATCACTCACTCGCTAGAGAGCAACTTCCAAAGCAACTTCCAGTCCTGCAAGCTCCATTCATGGGACGTGCCCTATACAGGTGCAGCATGTACCCATGCTGGCCTGGGGCTCACACTGGAGAATGACGACATTCTAAGTGCTTCAGAGAGAGTTACATGGGGTGCAATAGGAGTGCCAAGTTGTGTATCTGCCTCAGATGGTGTATGAGCGTTGAGAGCTACGAATTGGGGAGTGGGGTAGGGAAGATGTGCCCACAAGGCAGAATTTGCAATGGGTCCATTAGAATCTTTGGAACCCTAGTGACTAGGCAGCTCTCCTCTTTCAGGACTTGGAAACACCCATTACCTCTTGCCCTGCTGCTCTCTGGGATATTTTTCTCCTGCCTCCTCCCAAAACTCTCTCCAGGCTCTGAAGAAATCAGAAGGAGTTCTACACCCTCTGGAAAGGATACACCCCATGCCGCAAGTGGCTAAGAATTGGCCTCAAAATAAAAAGGCTCCCAAAGCATTAAAACAGTTCTAACGCCATTAGACACACAGGGAACCTGACCTCATCACTATTGAGACATAGGTCGTCAAACTACAACCCCTTCAAGAAGGAGCCCTCACTAGTAATCTTAGCATAATTAGCACCTTCCGAGACTCTTCCAAATGCTTGTGTGTACGAAGATGAAAGAGAAGAACAGGACCAGTAGCCACAAGGCTGAAAATGCTCATAAAGTTGACGATGTTGTTTAGAGCCTTTGCTGTGGATGTAGTGACCCCATTTAGTGACTCTGTGAGTACATAATGTAACCAATGATTTACCCCAAGTCTGTGTAATCATAAAATGTTATAAAGGGTTCCTATATTACTACAGTAGTAAGGCCACTTGTAAAACACTTTCTCAATGAAGGTGAAATAGATGATTACAGTATTTCCTGAGTAGAAGTTCAGCTATAAGTAGAGTAAAAAGTCAAAGAGAACTGTCATGAGCTTTATTTTCTGCACCTGTAAACATTGTATTTTGTCAAAAGAGTTTAACTCTTTAAAAAGACCCATAGAATAGAGAACATTGCAGAGGCATACTCATTCTGTAATTTTTACTTAAATAGAGGAATGAGTAGGTTTTTTTGTTTAGTTGTGATTTTTAGAACCATCTTTATATGTTATATACTCAAAGAATAAATAAATGAATAGAATCAATGAACACATGGAGAAAAAACTGCAAACAGAATATGAACAGAAAGAAACAATCCTAATAGTATTTAAAATAAACAATAACCATCATAAAGGGAGCGTGGGGAACTAACTATTTTTGAACACAGGAATTTGACTTCATATCCTTAGGCTAATGACAAAATCTAAGCAACTGTTGTAGTCAATAGGACTATTTTTCACAGTGGTCTATGTTAGCAATTCTGAAACTACCTTATGTATTTTCTAGGATTGAGCAAATAATGCAATGCAGGTTTTTTAGTATCAGAGAATGCAATTATGAATATACAAAGGGATAAGACTAGGATACACCTTGTGGGATTGGGTTGGAAGTGAAGGTAGCAGTACAAACACATAGTTTTAAATATATGTAGAAATCAACATGAACCTCAGGACACAGACATAGTCCTGGTTTTGTTTGCTGACAGTGTCTAAAAGCAATGCCATCCAAGTAGCAATGAGCACATTTAGTCCCCAGATTTGATTTATAAATACCACCCTCCACTAAAAGGAACTAGAGCTCCTTAGAGAACTGGCTGATTCTATGCTATGCTATTCTTTACTTTGCTATGCAAGTAAGTAAAGAACTGCTCAAAGGATTATGAGGACTTACAAATGGCCAACAGGTATATGGAAAATTGCTCAACATCACTAATCATCAGAGAAATGCAAACTAAAACCACACCGAGATATCATCTTACACCAGCCAGAATTGGCTGTTACTAAAAAGACAAAAAATAACAAATGTTGACCAGGATGCAGAGAAAAGAGAGCACTTATACATTGTTGGTGGGAATGTAAATTAGTACATCCTGTATGGAAAACAGTGTGGAGATTTCTCAAAGAACTGAAAATGGAACTACCATTCAATCCAGCAGTCCTACTACTGAGTATTTCCCCAAAGGAAAAGAAATCATTATATCAAAAAGATACCTGCACTTGTATGTTTATTGCAGCACTATTAACAATGACAAAGATATGGAATCAACATAAGTGTCCATCGGTGGAGGATTGGATAAAGAAAATGTGGTGTATATATACATGATGGAATACTATTCGACCACGAACAAGAATGAAATCATGTCTTTGCAGAAACATGGATAGAACTGGAGGCCAATATCTTAAGTGAAACAAGTCAGACACCGAAAGAAATATTGCATGTTCTCACTTATAAGTGGGAGCTAAATAATGTGTACACATGGATGTAGAGTGTGGAATGATAGACAATGGAGACTTGGAATGCTGAGGGGGTGGGAGGGGTATAGATGACAAGAAATTATGTCATGGGTATAATGTACATTATTTGGGTGATAGATACACTAAAAGCCCTGACCTCACTACTACAGAATCTAGGTGTGTAACAAAAGTATGCTTGTACCCCATAAATTTATGCAAATAAAATAATTTGCTATTTAAAAAAAGAAAGAAAGAAAAAAGATGACAAGGACATGTCAAAAAGATACAGGAGCCAGATTGTAGTGGTTCCCACTGACCAACTCTGGGACAATTTGAGCATCAAAATAAACAAAGAGAGCAACAGATTATCATTCGTGGAATAAAATTAGAATCCATGAGTATCAATATTTACATCAATAAATGAATACATAAATAAATAGAGGGAATGGAAAATGCTTCCTTATAGTAGAATGCAAACTAATAAATGAATGATGGAATTGGAACATCACCTTTTGGTAACCATCATAATAATTGCTTTAGCAAGAATCAAGGGATGGTAAAAATAGTAGGTAAAAATTTGCATAGGATACTTACATAATATCTAGTAACTGCCTGCTAGATAGCTTTTAATTTCAGAGGATGAAATGGCAACTTTTATAGTAGAGCATGTTGGTAGGCCTCACTTTCACCAAAATATCAAAGCTTGATATCATCAGTAGAGTGTCAGAACCACAGCATGTGCCTCCAGGTAGAAGGCACTAAGAAAAGCCACTGTCACTTCTGTGATATTCCTGCCCAAGATACATAACATGCATCTAATCATGAGGAAACCTAAAAGAACCTCAAAACTCCTTTACAAAATAATTGTCCTATACTCTTCAAAAATGTCAAAGCCAGACAAGAAAGGCTGAAGAACAAACCAGATTCAAAGATCCCAAGGGAATAAATGCCGTAAGTGATCTTGGATTGGATCCTGGGCCAGATTTTTGTTTTTCTTTTGCTAAAAGCACAACAGAGAGAAAATTGGTGAAATTAAATAAATTCTGTAGATTAAATACTATTATAGTATCAATGTTAATTTTTTGATTTTGATAAACATGATCTGGGTATGTAGAAGACTCATCTTGTATTCAGGAAATACACGCAGAAGTATTGAGAGGGAAGGGGCCATCAGATTTGCAATTTACTATCAGATGGTTCAGAAAAAAATAACACATATGAGAGAGAGA
>CAUYMX010102249.1:0-24083 GCA_963573855.1 Lepilemur septentrionalis | reverse complement strand
AAAAAAAAACTTTCAACATTCATGCCTTACATTTTAATAAAGAAGATAAAAAGTTAAATTAAACATACTCGTTGCTGGAGTTTAGAGAAGATGATGCTTTTTTCTCAAGGCTCTTCCTTCCTTCCTCCTCCCTGCCCTGGGCCGGAGATGCCATGCTGTCCTGTGCATAGGAAATCCTGGGAATGTGGGGACATAGGAAAGTGGCTGCAGCAAGTTTGTCCTTCTTTCCTGGAGTCACACCATGACTTCCTGCCTAAGAAATCCACAAACATTGAGCACAAAGATAACTAGACCTTTGCTTTCAAGGAGCCTACGTCCGAGTTGGTGAGGAAAACCAAAACAACAACAAAAGCACACATCCCAACATAATGGCATTTGTAGAATAATCCACATGATTATCAGCTCCGTGAATATAAAAATTGAGGCTTATTTATCTTTCTGTCCCCCAGAGCCTGATAATAATGCTCAATAAACGTTTGCTGGATTGAATTGAATACATTAACAAGCACAAACAAATAGAGTTGGAGTAATTAATTGCCAAAAGAATGTCATGTCAAGGAGTGATCACGGTGGAACTTCAGGGTCCTTCTCATAACTCTGGTAGACTTGGGAGCCCTCAGCTCTCTTTGCTAGCTCCTGATGATCTAAGCAACTTGGAGTCACTAAGGAGCCATGAAGCCAGATGGTGCATATCCGTTACCATTAGGCATTCCAGAGAGTCCCACTAATATTTAATAATTTAGTAGTAAAATGTTTCTTCCTCCAAATAAAGTGCCCTTTTTGAAAAACTCGTTTTCTGTGAATGATTTCATAAGTAATTTGATTTATAAATTAAAGCAATGCTAACTATTCCTAATTTCATGCCTTAATTTATTCCCGCAAAATTAAACATTTACCTAAATGTAAATATTTAGGTGTCAGTCTTTTTGGCATCTGGGTAGGGGACAGAGTTGTCACATGGCACCTACCAATCCAGAGCAGAGAGTCTCCTTATCCACCAAAGGGAAATAAAATTCTGGTGCTAGTGCATTTGACATGGGCTCTAGGTTAGACAGGAACATTCTGTATTTTGGATTCTGTTGTTCTTTACCTGGCCCTTTTTCTCTGAAAAGGATAAACATAACATTTTTCGGTTTATCTTACCTGCCAAAAGAGAGGTGTTGACACTCCTTCTTGGAAAAAAAAAAGATTTCTGTTTTTGAAAAAAAGATTTATTTAATACATTGAAGATACCGGTTACAATGCAAAAATACTTTGGTAGAGTTCAAGCAGGTGTTCTCTAGTTATCATCAGTTGTTCTGACTCTTTTAGAGCCTTGTTACTCAAAGTGTGGTCCTTGGATCAGCTGCATCAGCATCACATGAGAACTTAATGGAAATGCAGAATCTGAGGTCCCACCTCAGACCTAATGAACCTGAGTCTGTATTTCATTAAGAAGACAGGTAATGTCATGCGCATCCTACAGCACACCTTCAGAGGCTCCATTGGGTAAGATGCCCCTGGGAACACAGACTGAAGTATGGTTGGGTCACTTGCAGGTCATGTGATATCAGATGGCCAAACCTGACCAGAAGGGCTCGAATGGATCTTTTGGGGGCTTCATTACAAAAAGTTCATTCTACCAAATGGATTTTTAAAATCTGAGTCCTGAACTAATCCCTCTTCTTGCTGAGAAAAAGAGGGGAAGATGAAGTCCATTATTGATTTGGAGTTATTACAGAACATCATAGGCAAGCAAGGGAAGGCCAAGATGCCTGGTATGCTTCCCTATTGAGTGACCACCATCAGAGGGACAATGGAGCTAGCATTTACACAAAGACGGAAAGGCAAGTTCTTACCTTTGTAAATATTTGCCAACTAGGAAGTCAGAAAAGCCTGGAGAAGGCAAGCACTGGAAGGATATAATCATCAAGTAGGAGAGTTTTGCTGCATTTGTTTTGCTGCATTTGTTTTGCGATGTTTTCAAGATAATCTGCTGTATTATGGTAATAGGATTCCCTGTACATTAAGCTGTTGAGAAACTTTATGTAAAAATATTTGTATTTTATCTGCTCTTGAATAAAACTTTATTCTATCCTAGGGGACCATTGTCTGTTATACACCTTTTGCCTATTATCAGTCACAAAGTATCAGTACTGAATTATTCTGTCAAGTGTGAATTTAGGAACTTTACACCTGCCAGTTCAGACTGATTTTCAATATTGTGTGAAAATGCTAAGGATTGGCCTGTCAGTCTGCGTTTGTGACAAGAGTCCTGTTCATGTTGCTCAATGGTTTGTGGAATGTATTTTTGAGGCATTATTTTTATATGGTCCAGTACATCACAATGTCCCAGGCAATGATTATCTTGTATGCTTGGCCCTGAATAAAGGTGGAGGAACTAAAATGAAAGGGTTTCTTTAATTGGTAATTAATGTGAATATGTTGAAGAAAAATGTATCATCTCATTTTTGTCTGATACTATTCAAACCTTAATTCTAAATAAATGCAATTTTTGGACATATGTAAGTCTGAGGCATTTGTGACCGGGTAATGTAACTGTACTTCCATAATGGAGGGTCTCCTATTGTTATGATAATTTATATACGATGGTGCTAACAGATGAATGAAAATCTGTGGCAGAAGTACTCCAACTTCTTCCCCTAACTCACTAAAGCTGTTTTGAAATGAAAATAAAGCTTTTGGAGGTTTGTGGGAAATTTTGCTGCATCTTTCTCTGGCTAAATTCTTTCTTCTTATTTTGAACAAGGATCAACAATAACAGGGCTTGGAGGTGATAACTAATCTGTCTGATCAATGACCTCTGCTGGGAGGCCTGGGCTAAAAACTGCTTTCTCAATAGGTCTGGGACCAGCCTCAAGGTTTAGTCTTCATTTCTTGCCCACGCAATGCCAGAGGCCTTAGGCTCCAGTTCCAGGCAATGATGATAGTAGCCAACACTTTGTGAGTGCTCACTGTGTTCATGACAGACCTATGTGCCAGGCACTCTCCTCAGGACTCTACAGATATTAGTTCATTCAATCCCTATAATAAACCGATGCCCATTATACTGATGAGGAGACTTAGGTACAGAGAGTTAAGAGACTTGCTCAAGGTCACACCACAGTAATGACAAGGCCAGGACACCACTCCAGGCAACCTGGCTCTGAAGTGTGTCTCCCTAACTGCTCAGCTGTGCAAGGCACGGCACGGCAGTAATACTAAAGCTTCAGTGCTTTCCCCACATCACCTCCTATATTTTATTTACTCCTCATAGCAGCCAAATGAAATAAATTATATTATTATAACCCCTGTTATGGTTTGATTATTTGTTTCCTCCAAAACCAGTGTTGGAATTTAGTTGTCAGTGTAACGGTGTTGGGAGGTGGGGCCTGTAAGTGGTGAACAGGCCAGAAGGGCTCTGCTTACATGGGTGGGGTTTATGCCTTTACAAAAGGGCTTGGGGAGTGGGTTTGCTCACTTTTTGCTCCTCCACTCCTCTGGCACATGAGGAACGGGGTTCCCCCTCCAGAAGATGCAGCATCAGAGGTGCCATCTTGGAAGCCGAGACTGGCCCTCACCAGACATCAAACCTGCCAATGCCTTGATCTTGGACTTCCCAGCATTTAGAACTGTAAGAAATAAATGTCTGTTTTTCACAATTTGCCCAGTCTCAGGCATTTTGTTATAGCATCACTGATAGATTAAGCTACCTCTATTATCACACAGAGACCTGACTTGTTGAAGGACGCAGAGATGGCAGAGGAGAGAATTATGACGGGTGGACTATGACTCTAAGTCCCATGTTCTTAACCAAGTTGTTCTATCTAGATCTCCAAATCCAGTAGGGAATAGGGAAGAGTCCTTGTGGTAAGACTAAACCTATTGATTGTGAAGACTAAAGATGGAGGGGAATGATGATCGGGTCTGAAGTTAGTTACCAGAGGTGAAGCCTGCTCCCTTTCCTACAGGATCATGTCTAAACTCACAACCATCAGAGCTAAACCCTTGCAGCTTTGGGTTATTACTCACCCCTTAGTTTTGTCACCTGTTGTTCTCTGTCACCTTCTTCTCACTCCAACTTCAGCAAGCCTCTGATGCTTCTCACCAGAATGCCCTGGCATGCGCTGTCCACTGCCTGTAGACTTGTCTGTCCCCTGCCCACCTCCTTGGCAACTGTCCTCCTTTCTGGGAACAGAATATTAAGATGGCTCAGGGGTCACTTCTGCCAGAATCCCCACCCTGACCTTCTCCTTCACACTGTTTGGGGTACCTGTTCCCCTTTTCTGGGCTCCCCTGGTATCCTTTCTACATCTCTACATACTGTAATTCTCTATTATGAGTCTGTTTACCCGACTAGAACATATCCTTCTTGAGGGCAAGGATTTTGTTTCACTTCTGTTTGTGTCCCAGTGCTTAATATTGTGCTTGGGAGACTAAGCTCTTAATACATGATTACATGCATATACTAGCACAAGCCAAAAACCTTCCTTAAACCCTTACGGGGAGGTCCTCAGAGCCTCCACAGAAAATCACATGCATCTCTGCTTGCTTGTCTGTTTTCAGAAGACAGATCACAATCAAGTCAGGAATTTAGAATGCAAATTGTAAAGGGTGGGGGGGGGAAGGATCTGTGTCCAAGATCTTGTGTGTAGCCTTAATCTTGAATAGAAATAGAAAAAAAATCTCAGTAGGGGATAGAAAAAAAGAGGAAAGAGTGCCCTGAAGTTTTTCTCTATCACGACCTAGGTTAATGCAGAATTCATTCATTCCAGACCACACCAAAAGGATTTTTTGTTTGTTTATTTTAATAGTATTTTTACTTTGGAGTAATTTTAGATTTACAGAAGAGTTGCAAAGATAGTACAGAAGTACAGAACATTCTCATATACCCCTCACCCAATTTCCCCTATCGTTAACGTCTTACAAAACCACGATGCATTTGTCAAAACTAAGAATCCAACGTGATTGCATTACCATTAACTAAACTCCACAGTTTATTAAAATTGAGTAGTTCTTTCCTAATCTCTTTTTTTCTGTTCCAGGGAAACAGAACTCATCTATTTAGTCACCTAAATATCGAAACTCATCCATTTAGTCACCATGTCTCCTTAGCTTCCTCTTCACTGTGGCAGTTTCTCAGATTTTTGTTGTTGATAATCTTGAAGTTGTGTTGTAATCCTCTAGTTGGACTCGAAGTTCACCAAGATTTCAGCAAAAGAGCAACATTGGATTATAATATTTGTTATACTTTTCTGAAGCATCATGAATCCTGACAGATCAAATCCTTGTCCAGTTCCTAGGCTCCCCAAGCCAACCAACTCTTTAGCTCACCCTGAATGACCTTTTAGCTATCAGTCACCAGAAATCATAGCCTCATGAGCTCCCTATGATTTAGGCATCAGTAACGACCTTTTATTCAAAAATACAAGAAAAGACACAAGGTATGAGTCAAAGCAGAATTGTTGCCAATGCTTATTGATACATACTACATCTTTCAAAGATTGTTCAAACTCCACATGTGTTAAACTTTGAAAGATGAGTTCACCACGTGAGTAATGAAGTAGAAAGAACTGGCTTTGGAATTTCGAAGCTTTCAGTACGTTTTCCAACTCTGCCACTTACAACTGTGTGGTTTCAATCCCAGCGATTAACCTCGATAATCCCACATATGTCCATCTGTAATTATACCTTTCTAATGTGGTGATATATGTAAAGAATTTTTCTGACCTCTGTAGCCCGATACACAAATTGTTTTCATTGGTCACCATTACTCCTATTGCAGGTGAAGACACATACAGACTAAAAGAGTTTCTTGCATGTTGTAATTTTCTATTTCAAATTTCTCTTCCTAGTTATGTCTGATTCTGGAATAGCTGTGAAAACTACTTTCATTTCCATAGTGAAATGTTAGCCTGTTGCTGCTATTGAGTGTTTACAATGTACCAAGTACTTGTTTCACCTTCACTGCAACCCTACCGCGTAAGTAGTAGCAAGACTCCAATTTTAAAGGTACTGACAATGAGGCCCAGAGAGGTTTATATAACTTGCTCAGGTTACACAGCATGTAAATATAGAAACCAGGAAAGTAATTCAGGAAGCCTGGCTCAAGCATGATAGCTTTCAACAATTTGTATATATCACCTTTTAAGAATCTTCTCTAAAGGTATGGCTAATCACAGAGAATACCATGAGAATATGCTCTTACACCAACCCAGCAGAAGTATAGCTTAGCGTTAGTATCACCTGGGCTTCACACCTCTGTGACTGCAAGACTGAAGACACCAGTTCTGCTTCCTTGGTTATCTCTCTCATTAAATATAAAATTAATACTTTCCAGGCTTCCAGACCCTTAATGGCCAAGACGTTCTTTACATGGTTGTTCAAGTCTTGATGTAACTTAAATATATAAAAAAGCTATAACTATAAAAAATTTAAAGAAAAAATTCTATGCACAAATAAACTATTGTTTTCAATATGTAGAGGGAAAGATGCCATATTCTGACCATTTCTTTTAATTGTGGAACATGAAGCTTATGAGGGATTCAGAAATCATCCATCTTCCCTGAGATTCTTTGTGGCTGCCCCAGATACCTGGAATCTATACCGGGATAGCTACATTCTGAAGAATTCTTCAACATGGAGTCAGCCCAGGGTGCATGGTGTGAGTGGAGACATCCCCAGTCCTGCTTGTAGCTTTCAAATAGCCTCTTGAATGACACAGTATGAACCTCCTCTCTAAAAGCAAATATTATCCAATTGATACAGTAATTTGAGAAATAAGATTTTTTTTCCAACTTAGCTAGTAATTGTCACAATTAATATTGCTATGCTCTTACTTTGTATTTTACTTTTTCCTTTTCATGGTGTTCTCTCAGAGCTGCCTCTCAATACTAATTCAAAATGGTGGCACAATGAACTTTAGATATGCTTTGACCTGCATTGTATCCATTAAAGAAAGCACACTACCAGGGATTGCATTTTATAGCATGATTTATTAGCTTATTTAAGTAGGAAGAAATTAAATATGGAACTCATGATACCCACTTAAGGTAAAGCTAAAGTCACCATGATTATTTCTTTCTCCACTGTATCAATTCCGTAGGAAGCCCAATCACCTCAAACTCTTCCCAAATATTTCTGAGTTCTCAGGTGGTGTTTTATGTGACTTTCACTTCCTATTCCTTCCGTTTACCTACAACCAGGCATTGGTGGTCGTTTTTCTCTTCTGCTCCTTTCTAAAAGGTGAAATCTCCTTTCTCAGCTGCTGCTCTCTCAAAGCACCCCGACTGCCCTACCGTTGCTCATGCCTGCAGCAAGACGATCAGTCATATCTGGGCCAAGTTGGCATTTGATGTTGCTGAGTTCTTTCAATTTCCCTGAGACATTTGACTTGAACTCTTCTTTAAGTGTTTACTTTTTTTTACATCAGGGTTGTACCTTCTTTGTCCTTAATGAAATAGACAGTGCTGTGATCAGACTCTCTCCTGTCCTAACACTGATTCCTCTGCCCCGTTGCTTCCCTTAGTCTAAATGTTTCCCCGGTATGCCCCTCATTCACATGGACCCCGGCAGATTTTACTTCACCAATATTTCAGATGTGCCAGCGTTGCTTGACTCTTACGGTGAACACTATCTATGCTCCAGTTTTCGGTATCACTAGCTAAAGAGGCCAAATTTCCATAATGCTGGTAATGCAACGGTCATAATGAAAATGCATTTCCTTATTATATAAAGGCTGCTTATGAAATCCCAGTACATTTCTCACAGCCAGATTAAACATTTTTATTGCCTTTATTTTTCATCAAGTATGCAAATTCTTTTTAGCAGGTTTCAGTTTTGATTTAAAACCATTTTTCATGAAAAACTAAATCATTTACGGCCATATGGTCTCATGACAATCCATAGTTAAGAAAAAACTCAGTAAATTTTATACAGGAATGCCTCTTTGATGTCCTTTCAAGGGAAAGAAATACACTTTCTAGCCAAAGAGTGAGATGCTTTAGGAAAGAACTCTTAAATGTCGATAAACATGTAATGTGGGTACTTGCCAAAGATAAAAGATGTAAGTCAATACCATCTTTTTCCTTTTACAGAAAAGGAAGATATAGTTTGGTTACCAGCAGGAGGAGTCAAAACAATTCCCATATGTTATTTTCTATATGAAACCAAAAAAAAAAAAAAAGACACGTTAGAGAAGATGCGTGATGATGTGAGAACTAACACGCGATCTGTTGGTATTTTCTGTACTGACATATTCCACATGGTTTCTCTCCTGGATGCAAGGAGTTCAGGCAAAACTGCAGGAACTGCCAATAATAAAAATAGTTATTATTTAGTATAAATCTACTACGTACTAGGCACTGTAACATGAGCTATACATTTGTTAATTCATTTAATTAAGCCTCACATCAATATTCAAAAAACATGCTAATAGTCCTACATATAGACAAGGAAACTAGACAAGGGTCAGGAAGGAAAAGCAACTCTCCCAAGCTCCCAAATGGCAGTGTTGGGCCATGACCTCAGGTCTACTTGCCTTCATAGCTCACACGTCTCCACGAGCCTAGGATGCCTTTCAGTAAATAAATAAATAAATAATCAGTGCTGTTACAGATCCTTTATTCTCCTAACTCCTACCTGGAAAACACAGTCAATCAGAAAGCAAGTACCAAGCAGTCAGGAAGCAATGCATCATGGCCACAAGGAACGCCTGTGCTGGGAGCTACCAAGGCTTGAGTTTGATTCCAGAAACACCAATTGTTAATTTTGTATGACCTTGAGAAATTATTTAATTTGCCTGAGCATTTTCTTCCTTATCCGAAAATGGGGATAATAAGCCTATTCTCAGAATACTTTTTAAAGAATTAAATGATGTAATGTATATGTCACCTCATCCTATTCTTTGTTGAAACAAAGCAGAAAATGTTAACAATGATGGCTACTGGAGCCCACCTGCATAGTCACGGTCTTCCCTCAGTGTCCTCTCAGCTACCTCTGAGAGCCCCATCTCTGTCTCATATTATGTTCTTGCCATGGAACCTCATCATTAACTCTCCTTCCTTCTCTCCGTGAGAGGACTCTCAGACCCAGCCCTCCTCTGCTGATAGCTTCCTTGATCTCTCAAGCTGTCTGATGGTTTGCAATAGAGGCAGGAAGGAAGTTGTTCTCTTCTCAGTTTGAGATCATACTTTATCATGTGAGCCTCTGAGACAGGCTTTTGTTTCTTGCTGAGAACAAAATTTCTTTCATAAACGTTACTGCTTCACTTACTGGTTCTAAATCACTTCTTTCACTCACAAAACCAGTTTCTCCAGCTAGCAGAGGACAGATGCTACATGTTCCCCACACATCATCCATTCGCTCCCTTTCCCTTCCCATCTTCTTTCTCTCCGTCTTTGTTCCTCTGCCCTAGGCCAAAATACAAAAGACCCTTTGTGCTCTTATTTCCATGAGGAAATAACCTGGAGAGTCACCAGCTGGTGCATTCTTCCAAAGTCCAGACTCTGAATCCCAACTTGGCTTAACTCTGTCTGATGGGAAAATTTCATAGCACACTTTCTATTCTACGGCAACTATCTGGTAAGTGCTAACTGCCTCTTCTAATCCTTGTACTATGTGGGAGCCTTTAAAGATTGAAAGCAATGCAATCTGGGCCTTCTAGGGTGTGACAGTTGAAGACAAAACATAGGGCAAAGAAAGAAATTTAGCGCTATAAATGTCTTGCTGTTAAATATAAATATATCATGACCTTGCAATAGGGCAAATGCCTACTGAGAGACTATAAGTAAAAGTTAAATAGGAAAATTCTGTATTAATTGACCAAAGAATTTCCCTCTATCTTCCTATTTGGGGAAGATATTCATGGAGGAGTTTGGATGTCAGGGTCTGATTTAAGGAAGGTGTTGGAGGCTTTATCCATCCCTGGAAAAGGGTCCAAGGACTAGTGAAGCCTAACAAATATTCTGAGTGAAGTACAATCAACCAAGGAATGGGAACAGGCAGAAAAGCCTGTGGAGGTAGAGAAGCTGGGTTTCTTCTGTTTGAAACTTATGGTGAAGATGGCCTAGAAGCAGAGTGTTCAGGCCTGGAGGATAAATAAAAGTGGTAGAAGAGGTACAGGAGCAAAAGCATCACTAAGACAAGGGTTGAAAACTATCTTGACTAGAGGACAGCTTCGTATCTTGAATTGAGAGTAAGGGTATATGAGAAGTAGAGAACTGTATTACTCAATGGAAATATTTAAAGAATGCATCGTCTGAAAATGCCAATGTAATGCCACTATCCTTCCTTGTACATCAGATGTCTCTCTTTAATCTCTCAGTCCCTAATATGGCCTTTAGGACTCCACATGGTCTGCCACCTTCCTAACTCTACAGCCTAGAAGCACGGTTCTTTCAGCTCCCTGGACTGTGTCATCTCCTTAAATCAGAGCCTTTGTTTTTGTTGCTCCCTTCCACCAACACTTGGCTTCTGGTCTTGAACATACTGTTAACTTGCTGGGCAACCTTGGACAAGCTACTTCCAGTCTCTGAGCCACAATGTCTGTACCTTTATTAGAAGGAATTAGATGAGGACATCTCTAACTGCCTCTTCCTATCAAAAATTTTTGAGTCTATGAATATTCAGGAGAATATTATTAGCATAATACCAGGCTCAAGGAAAAGGAACGGTAATTGACATTTAGTAAGAGGCTACTGTAATGCTTTGTTTTGACCTCGTAAGAAAAAAAAGCATGCTTCATTTATAGAATTTCCCCAATTGCAGATATTGTAAGGAAGGAAAAATAATCATCATAGAAGGTAAAAGTATGTTATAAAAATGTTGCCTTTAAAATACTGTTTACTAAATACATGTAGGTTAATAAAGAAGTCATTTCTGTTATAACTGCTAATACTACACCCATTATCCTTGCCTGTAGTTTGACAAATTCATCCTCTTTCTTAAATATTTCTATAACCCTCTCTGTTTACTCTACTTGCCTTCTGAAGATTTCTCTAAACTTCTCAAATTCTTTGGTCTACCTCTTTCACTAAGAGTATGAGATCATAATTATTTTCAGTTGATTTTCAGATATCTGTCTTAAGTCTATTATCTTTTTTTTTTTTCCTGTCCAGAGATTCCTCCACTTCCTCAATAATGTCAATTCTCAGTAATGTGACTTGTGGATGTGAAAAATGGTGGAATCTGAAAAAGAAGGAAGAGAGAAAGGCACAAAGTCAGCTCCCAGAGAAAGCCATCCCTAGAAAGGGATCAGTCATCATAGCTCTACATTCATAGAGGTCATGGAAACATAGTGAAATGCCAGGCAGTTGTTAAGTCCTCTCATTGATCTGGGAGGACTAGACCAGGGTCCAAATCGGAAGTGTAGACAGATGCCCTACTCAATGTCTGGAGCACAGTGGGTGGTGGAAAACCAGGACCTTCTACTCAAATCAGGGAAAGAGACACCAGAAATGGAGTGGATGGAGAAGATGTAGGAATATAGCTAAATGGGGCAAAAACAGGGCACCGAGACTGAAACAGAAGATATGACCCCTCTCTTAAACTGTCTCCACAGAGATTTCTGTCAATCTTTCCTTTCCAAATATAAACTAAGGATACAGACTATGAGCATAAAATAAACAAAGTAGTTATTTAATTCCTTTATTTGTGCCAGGCAAATATTTTCCTTAAAAAAATGAGTAGCATACATTAATATAAATGGGATCCTTTAATTTAGCCATAATATGGGAACAATAATAGTTCTATTAATATAATTTATCTTAAATTCAGTATTAATTCTGACTTTTGAAGTATTGAGTGCAAATTGAGAGACCCTAGCAACAATATGAGAATCTTTAATTACATATGCAAACAGGAATTCAAGTATAAGGGTATTGTGGAAGTAAGACTTTTATTGTGTTGACAGGAATCATAAAACCTGACCATCACCTTGTAGTATTTACTCTGGGGTAGCTTTTCCCTCATTTGATAATCCTGGTTTACTGAGAGAAGAGAAAAACTGATAACAATGAATAGGAACACCCTATATTCCTATCTAAAAATATATTCTGACTAGGTTCATGGATTTTTTTAAATCTTAGATTCTTAACACTTATAGTGTGGTACCAGTTCACTATGAAAGGGTGTATTTGGCAACTTACTCATGTTGGCAAATCAATTAAGGTGAAGTCTTACTCAAAAATCACTTCTTCTACCTGTTGTTCTTTTTGTTACTGAGATGTCTAAAATGTATCTATGTTTTATGACATAGAATTTTGGGGCATTATTTCATTGGCAGTATCTGTTTCAGAAGAGTTAAAGATGTCCTTTGGGAAAATTACATGCTCTCTCCAAACACACACCTCTACGCCAGCTACAGTGAATTTCCCATTACCTGCGCAAAGATACTGGTGAAACTCCTACATTTTCAAAGCATTATCTAATTTGATACTTGTACAGTTGATAAGCAAAAGATGAGCACTTTTATTTAATCAACAGCTTAGAAGATGGGCACTTCAAGTCATCATGAGTAAATTCAGCTTAATTTGACTGTGTTAAACCATTGCCAAAAGTTCAGTGGAGGTGATGATTTTTGAGACAAAAGAAGTTCATCAAGTGTATAGGGAGGGTGGCAGCACAGTAAAGCACTTGAGAATCACCTTGCATACTTTTGCAAATTCTGTATTATCTGCTAGAAATCAGATACTATGGGTGACTCCATTCCTCCCAACACTGCCTTTTCTCATTCTCTCAGAGTACCTAGACCACAGGAGCCCTAACTCCCCAGTTGAGAAGCACATCTTCAGTACTACTATTACTGATGGAAGAAAATCCTATGCCTCAGGTTCGTTGAGGCCATTAGAGGCCCAAAACATCGAAAATATCAAGGTCTCCATTGACATTAGTTGAAAATTAAAATACTTTGCTATAGTCTAAATAAAAATCAAACTGTTCAGAATGACAGAATTTACTTGTATGCAGAATTTAAAACAGTATCTTTCCAGGTTTTTCTGTTTTATTCTTTTTCTCACATGCTTTGCCTGTTGAGTTATTCGGCACTAGTTGGGACAGAAAAGATTTGAGGACCATTGATCTAAGGGATGTTCACTTTCTATTCCTTAAAAGTTCTCTAAATGCTATTACTGACCTAGGTGAGGGCATCTGAAAGTAATATACCTGGACTATATTATCTTATTTTCTGGAAAAATGCCTTCACTGAATTATGATTTAATTTTATGCCCTCAGCTTTTACAAAAGGTCATTTTTGAAGAATAGTCATTCATCTATTTGGAGAGCCATTCGGTATCTTTTGAAAAAGCTAGTGGAAGAGTTTGAACATCATGTAACTCTAAGTCTCTTACATGAGAATTCGTGTGACAAATTTTTTCCTATAATTTAGTGACAGGGAAATATTTTTTTCTCTCCAGTTAAGTTTGTATTCTGTTTTTGGGAGAACATTTAAAACTGTATAATCCAAAGTATTTTCTTTTTTATTTGGCTGTTAAAAAGTGCAAAATTAGTTTTAGCTCTTTATTGTTATAACTGGCTCATCATCCCAAAGGAAAAATGTTTCTCTGATCTCAGAATAAAATATTATTCTGACAGTCCTAAACAATGGTGTGTTTTTCATCTGAAGGACACTGAATCTTACCTGTGATGATTCCCTCTTCATATTACTTGTAAGAAAGCTTGAAGCAATTTTGCGCTCCATCTCTAGTAAGTACGTGAGGTTTATTGGGATGAATTTTGTTACTAATCTCTGTTAGATCCACCTTACTGTCTCCTTTTTTGCCTTTACATTTCCCCATTTAGGTCTATTATATTATAATATATCTGACCTTATTGTTAATGTCTGTGTAAGCCAGTTCCCCTGTTTCTTTTTCTTTTTTTTTCTTTTTTCTTTTTTTGGCTAAAGGAAAATGAATGAATGAATGAATGAATGAATGATTTTGAATGGCTATTCAAGATTTCTGTTGTATTTATTCTTCTTATAATTATTCCTCAAATTTCAATCTTTATTATCCCATTTTAAAATCATATGACTTCTTTCCATAGGCATGGGGCAATGATATTTAAAAATACTATAACAAAAATAATACCAATAATAATGGGATTAAAAGTTATAAAGGAGTAAGGAAGGCAGAGAGTTTGGTTTGGTAGGTAGGCTGAGAGAATGATGAAAGCATCTGGCTCAAGCTAGAGAGAAATTGTGAAAAAATATGGAGGACACGCAAAGCATGACTAATTTTTATTGATGAGACATTCTCTAGTTTTCTCTTCCTCCTGATTTTCTCTTTGTGTTAGCTTTTTTCCCCCCAGATACAACTGCTTTGTGGAAATCTCCACATTTCCTACCCCATTTCTTATTTAACACCTTAGTATTAAAAATACTCTCAAGTATGGACATACTCAGGTCTAAATCATAAAAATATAGTTAGTGCAAATAAAACTCCATGGAAGCTACATAGTTAAACTTCGATTCCTCATTGAAATACTTATCTTGCTACAGCAGTGATTATAGAATGCCTAGCCAAGCCAAACTCATTTTACTGGTAAGATACTACTCTCAAAATCACATGTGGGGAAGAGAATATGGACATAAAGCTCGTAGCACCTCAATATAATGAGGACATATTTTTGCATGAACCTGAGCAAATTAACAAGAAGTGTTGACGAGAACCCATGAAGATGGTGTGGGGGAGGGCAAGATACAGCTTTGAGGATTTGTGAGCATAACCAATGAAGTGATTTGATAGGGCTAAATATTAATAGATTGCGTTGATAATGTATAGCTTCCTTCACAAACACTATAGTAGCCTTTCCTTCTATATTTTGTATGTGTGTATGTATGTGTGTGTGTGTGTGTATATATATATATATATATGTGTGTGTGGCAGTGACTCTCAATGTGGGAAGGAGGCAGTGATGATTTTTGCCTCCTCAAAGAATATTTTACAATATCTAGAGACTTTTTTGATTGTCACAATTTGGAGTAAGAGTCCTAGTGGCATCTAGTGGGTGGGGGCCAGACGTGCCACTAAAATCCTATAATGTATCAAACAGCCCCCACAGCAAAGAATCATCTGGCCTCAAATGTCAATAGTGCTGAGGTTGAGAAACCCTGCCATGCATTAGCCCTGCATTGCTGTGTGCTGCTGCACTCAGCCATTTAGCGCTTTATTGTGCAGCACACTCTGTTCGCAATACCTGGTGCAATGAAGGGCACATAGCTGTATAAAATATAGTCTGACCCCTTCAAAAGGCTCACAGTAGAATCTGGCATATAATACACAAACAGTTTTAATTTCAAGTCAAAATGATAAATGCAATTAGGGTGATTTTCTAAAAGTGCTATATGACTACAAATAGGAGATACCATTTATTTCTCACTTGGCAGAGACAAGAGAAATCCTCCATCACGAGATGGCATTTGAATAAGATTTTTAAAGTTGTGGAGCTATGACCACATTATATAAGTATATGACTACACAAAAAAATATTTTCTTTTAAATATATAAACATGCTTAAAAGACTAAGTCCCTTTCATTTACACCACAATGAGAATATAGTACATCTGCGTGGAATTTCTTTCCCTATTACTTATTTTTGTTGTTTAAGAGAAAATATGCATGGAGATGTCCTATATTATCTGTTACACTGTAATGGAATTTGCTACTACTCCTTGGCCCACGGGACTTTTACTGACGATCTTGAACTACATTCAGCATTTGAAATCCACCTGACCAAAATGTGATTTTGCACTTCTCTGTTAAACCAGATCAGCCGGGGAATGCATCTGTACTTTTCAATCACCTGCAGCAGTTCCATTGAGAGAACAAAGTCTACGCACAGGTGGCCTGGTTTATGCACGATTTTCCTGCAAATTTGATCTCTATGAGAATACAAAGAGTATATTTTAATTTTTATTTGGGGGAACCTAATAACCTAAATGTTTACTTGCAATGGCATAATGTTTAAGCAAGCCTGATCAAGACATTTTAGGATCCTCACTAGATAAAAATAGAATCTGTGTACTTTGAAACCAGTGAGATTCAAATGGAGTAATGCACCATAGGTCATTCACACTGAGACTCATCCAAGAGAGCACAGCAAATTAAAATTTCTGTGGAAGTGGACCAAGAAATCTTTATTTTGTTGGAGCCTTTTAATCATTCTAGAATGCAAGCCATCTTTAGCCATCTTCCTAAAAGTATATATTTGAATAATCTCAGAAGCTATTGAAAACATAATAAAGCACATATTTTTCCCTGATGCTAAAGCATTAAAGATCTCCTCTAATCACAGTATTTATGTATTTTATAAATACAGACAGACACTGTGAGCTATGACTCAAATATACTTTTGTAAAAAAGAAAAGGTTAAACTGCACATATTTAATAATGTCTCATAAGATTGCATGTGTTCCTTATTTTATGAACCACATTGTTCAATATCTTACAAGCTGCACTTTAATCCCAATAAAATTTTTTTTTAAGTGGGAATGACATTAGGACTTTAAGTGAAACAGCAGACCTGGCCTCCCCACGCTGCCATGTCAGCGGTTTCTAACTTGCCGATACAGATCTGCATTCGAGTGTCGCAACTCGGGTCAGCACCAATGTTTGGTCTGCTACCTCCGAAAAGTAATAACTCTTACAACTGCCTGGCTAGATAAATATCTGATTAAAGAAAAGTCTAAACGGATCTGAAGATGAGTTTGTCCACACCGAGACGTAAAACCGTTATTACTCCGGGCTTCCAGCAAGGTTTTGGGAAGACAGGAAAATGTAATGCAGGCCACACAGAAAGGCTGAAGGCACCGGCAAAACTGAGTTTCAAACTGTCCAACTTTTCAGTTGTGTGTTTTTTATATGTTAAATATGGTTCAGAAGATTAAAGTCTTCATTTTAGGCAAAGAAAGGAAATAATGTTTCCTGTCCCATTTGCCAAGCTAAGTGAACAACTGTTCCTGCACAATTAGAATTGTTAATTGATTTGAAAACACAGGGCTTTGAAGGTGGAAAACTGCTGACATTATTTCAATGGGGAAATACACTCCTGAGAGAGAGTACTGCAGTACAATTTCTCTCCTTGTTTTGTTGAATATACATCTATAAAAACACTGTGAATCATGCAGTAAAAACTGCTGTGCTGATATCATAAATCTCTGATAATAAAAATTTCATTGTTGAAACAATAAAATAGACTTTTATTATAACACAGAGTATCCACCTAAACATTGTCCTTTTAGCTTCTTCGAGTTAAATGTATGCACAGTTTTACAGTCTATAAACAGATCTGGAATAAAAGTTAATAAATGTCAAAATTTGCATTTCAAAAAATTCTTGCTGCATTTTAGGGAAGATCAATCTATGAACCTTTCAACATTATGTCAAATGAAATGCTAATTGTACCTTTAGGAATTTCAGAGACAGTGACAAGAAACTAAATGCTCTGTTCCTTTGCATCAGCAAGTCGAGGATAATTGTATATCTACTCTTGTGAACTTCTAAGAAAAAAAAGAAAAAAAAAACTAAGAAAAAAGGGTTTTCTATTCTTTAACTCAGGAGGGTAAACTCCTTCAGCCACCCTCCATCAATCTAGCTTCAAATAAAGTGTGTTAACATGTTGACAGTGGACAAATCACACAGTGCTGCATTTATTCATTTTATAATAGGTTTGTCAAATGAGCTTCAGTTAAAGAGATTTAAGAGTAAGAAAAATTTTCAGCCAGAAATAACCGACTTATTCCATTCAAATTGATGTAAGGTTTAAAGGTGTACTTCTGAAAAGCCTAATCTTTATTAAAACGCACAATTTTTGAAGGCTAAGTCACAAAAATAAATACCAGGAGCCCAAAAAGTGCTTTTACTTTCCCTACCCTTAAGATAAAACCCTAATACATTCCTTCCCTTTTCTATAATAAATCTTAGCCCTGTATCTCTAAGAGATACAAATTATCCTCTATACTGTCTTACAAGTGTGAGTATAGATTGAACCAATGAGCAATGCTATCTAGAAAATAGCACTTAGTGTAAGGTTTGTACCATTTTTTTGAACATTATCCTATTTGTGGCACTGCCTTCATTTCAGAGTCAGGCTGCTGAAATATTTGGCACACCTTCAGAGCAGTGAAAAACGAAGGTCCGCGCAACTGAGAAGCAGCTAGTGTTGTTAACCTGCAGTGTTTGGTCACCTATCACCACTTTAAAAATAAAATAGGCATTTTCACCTTCTTCAAGTACCATTACAGATAACGTGGAGTCAAAAGCAAAGATTGTCCCTGCCACATTGGTGGATCTCTACACTGCCTATTGATATGTATTAGGAACAGGAGGCAAAACCACTTCAAGCATTTGAAAGACTTCATTTACAAAGTATATTACACAGGGCCATTTCCAGGCTCCTTTTGGACAGCCGATTTGTAATCCTGCTGCTCATGTGAAAGAAAAACACTGGAGCATTCTCACAGAGAAGTCACAATTTGATTTAACAAATTGTATGGTTTGGAAAATTCAGATGGAAATACTACATCTCTACTAGATGACACTATTTTATACAAACTCTAAGTCGCTGAAAAATATGTGTATTTTGGGTTTTAATTTACCCCACAGATTTTTTTTCACTGAACGGATGAATATATTTTATTTCTAATCTTGTTAATCCTTAATAAAAATTGAAATTCTCTGTAAGTCAACAAAAATAAAAATATATTTAATGAAAAGATGTAAATAAATGAGCAGAGACATTCATGAGCATTATCACAAAATACAAGCAGCTTCGGCTTACTTCAGATGTCAATATTTCTGTAAAGTGAGCAGCTCTTTGTGATGGCCCATCATACACATCCTTCTGCACACGTGACCTGCATAGCGGGATATGGATTCTATTTAATTCTGGATATAAAACAGTATACCATTAGGGGTAATAAAACAATAAGGGATAAAATAGCATACGTCTGCTCTAAAAAAAGGTTTAATATAAAAAAAGTGGTTCTCAGAGATATATATTATGAAAAATGTGTCCAGTATAAGAAAACAATAATATAATATTTTATAGTACGTAATGCTTTACAGAAATTTCCCAGCTCTTTCTAATATGTACATTTCCCAAATAAATGCAGAGCTAGCAGCTATTCTGAGAAATCTTCAAGCAAATTTTTCAGGACTAGTTTTGTTATCAATCATCCTCATTTTGTTCATGTTGTATTACAATGGTGAAAAATAGTTGTACCACGGATAAGTGTACTACTAAACAAAATGCTCATCTTTTGCTTAAGAGTCAAAACGGAAGGCTAATAAAGACCATTTAAAATAAAAGGGCCCATTACTCCTCAGTTTTATATGAGCTTACATGCTTTCATTGTGCAGAGTGTGTTATTAATTTAACATGCCAGATTCATAGGTTTCTGCAATATCAGGTTTGATGTATTCATTATCGGCACTCAGTACATTAATTCACGCTGAAGTCCGGTAAATCAAAATTATACCATCTGGCTTCCTGTTCTTAATGATGAATTTGATGTAGGGGTGATTAAGATTGTTAGGCTTTTGAATTTTAATGTAAAAATTAGGGGATTAAAAAGGCATTTAGAAATGACCAATAGTTAGAATAAACTTACTGACAGGATCTAATTTGTGTACTTGCTAGTAAAGCTCCATTTTAATTAGCAGCCACAGTCTTTCAGCACAAGCTCAAAGAGACAGAAGTTTAGTGATTAAGAAGATGAAGCTGTTAAATTGATAAATTGACCTTGAAATACTTGTAACTGTGGGGGACGGCCCAGTAACTCAAATTGTTAGTGTGTTGCATTGCCACAGGGGGAACTGAGTCCAATAGTGACCCCAGGCACAAAATTTAGCTTTTTCATTCTCCTACTCCTTCTTCTTCTTGTTCTTTATTTATTTATTTATTTATTTTTGCCCCCTTTCTATTTATTTATTTATTTATTTTTGGTCGGCTTACCATCCTCATCTTGATGGTAGAGGCTGGGAAGCAGAGATAAACAAATACAAAAACCTCCCAATTGGCGCTGTAACAGTAGCAAGGTGAAGATTCTATCACTGTTTCAAAACTTCTTGACAGGTGGCATTTCAATAGTATGTCTAAACTTGAAAAGCATTGTATTTGTCCTCTCAGTTTCCTGCTGCAATGATGCTATACACATACCGTGAGGTGTCTGGGAGGAAGACACTCAAGTAGTGATTAACTCAGGAAATCCAGGACACAGCCACCAATAGTCTCCCTTGTGCACCGTATTTCAGATGAGTAGCTCCTGAGCTGGAAGATTTCTAAACATCCGCAACATAGAGCATATATATAACACACAGTCATTGCACTCAGACTTGACATGAGACTTTTAATTGAAAGACCAATCTGACATGGATGTTCCTTTGACAGTTAAAATTACCTCTGATTTTAACAAAAGCACTTGAAATGTTACACCGAACTCATTACACATTTTCTGCATAAAGAAGTTTAATAGTTAAAACAAGTTAAGACAGAATAGAATCTTAATGTACAATATTACTGGAATAATATAAAGAAACATCGTCATTTTTTTCCTAAGACATAAAGCTAAAAGTGCAAGAAGCCATACAATAGAAAAGTAAGGTTCAAAATAGAATTATTTCCTAAGAAGAAGAAAAAAAAACCTACTACCTTGTGCACTCTCATAAAATGAGATACTTTAGTTCCTGTGAAATTAATAAATGTAGTCACTAATGCACTAAAATAAAATACAGTCAGAATGACTTACATCAGAAAACAAGTACATCTGTATATATCAACAATTTGAAGGATTCCGACTCCTGGCAAGTCAAGGAATATTTTAAATCTTATATTTTAGAGGAAATCGAATCTTGACTAACCACTGCAATTTATGTCATTTTAAATAAGATATATTTGAATAAGTATATTTTTCATGCCCTAAAAAGACTGATGTCTTCTTTTATAAGCTCATCCTGTGACACACTTGAGTAGGTAGGTATATTGATTTTTTTTTCTTTTTCTGATGGCAATGAAGTGTAAATGGAAAATATCAGACTTGGCAATCACTTAAACCATGTGAAAATTTCAGAGTGAAGGCTATTAGAGTCACTTTGTGATCTCCCCAGATGACCAGAAGGAGGGGGGAAGGAAAAAAAAACATTTCTACATTTCTTCAGATCCTTTGTGTGACAGCTAAGGAGAATAACATTCTTTCTAATACGCCAGTTTTCGTCTCTAGTTGAGAATAACCTCAGTGCTTTCTTATGTCACTGGCTGAGAGAAGATGAAAGACCCAGCCTTGTGTAAATGGCTTTGTCTAACCATCAGTCTTTAGCTCTGCATGGCAGCTGTACTATTGACATTAGCTTGTGCACTGGGTGAAATTGAAGTGAGTTAAATGTGACCTTGGCTTAGTTGTTGAAGTAGAAATGAACTCTACTGGGAGTGAAAAAAAATAAGACCAGTTTCTCTAACTTCATTTTTTCTTTAATGAGTTTAACAGCACTCTTAGGATTTGATACATTTTATAAAAACGCTTTATTTCCCTTTCTATTATATACTGAGTAATCAGCATTTAGTAAGGTTCGCTTGCCCTTTTGTTATGAAATCCTTGTTTCAGGTATTTATATGCCATATTCTTTAAAAAACGGCACACTTATTTTCCCTTTTTTCCTCCTTATTAGCCATAACTCATAAATAGAAACTGAAAGTATTCCTACATATGTGTCCATTGACTTCAATAATAAATACTGGACCACCGAAACATTTTTAAATGCTTAATGTTTCTGATGACATTGCATTGTCCACTAGGATACATGTGCACTCTTTAAACAATCTGCAGGTAAATCATGTGCAGTGACTATGTGAGACCTGCAGGCAGATGGGCTAGGCTGGAACACTTCTAACACTGCAGCTCCTTTATTTTTCAAATACAACATGAGATAATGTTTTCATCAAAAGATTACATTCTTTTGATGGAGACAATGAAGAAAGTTTTTGGAGTTTTATTTCTATTTCCAACATTCTTAACTCACATAGTATATACATGTATATCCATAAACAGATTAACTCCATATGTTTATATGTGTATATATATTTGTGTGTCTATAGGTGGGAGTGTGATACATGTGTGTACATATTATTTTAGCTTACAGTAATGACACATGAGCAACAATTCAGACATTTCAGGTTCAGTTTCTGTCACCAAATTTATCAAAGAAGCACATGATAGGAGCTTTAATTAGTCTATCTGATTAAACTTGAGAAAGCACAATCTAGTCAAATATCTTCCAATTCCCATTTCTTCAATAATGCTTGTCTACCTCTGTCCTATAGTGATACCTCTGTTGGTTGTTAGGGGAGCCTCGCCTTTTAACTTCTTTCTATAACCATCTTTATACTAATTTAATGCTCCAAACTTTTTTTCTTCTTCCTGGTTGTTTTTGGTGGAATAATGCCTCCCCAAAGACATCCACATTCTAGCCCTCAGGACCTATCAATATATTACCTTATGTGGCAAAAAGACTTTGCAAATTTGATTAAGGGAAGGATCTTGAGATGAGGAAATTATACTTGATTATCTGGTTGAGTCCATTGTAATCATAAGGGTCCCCATGAGAGAGGGACAGCAGGGTCAGAGTCAGAAGCAGAGGGCAAAGTGATACAGGGCCATGAGCCAAGGGATGCTGGCAGCTTCTAGAAGCTATAAAAAGCCAGAAAGGAAAAAAATTCCCCCCAAGAGTCTCCAGGAGGAGCATAGCCCTGCCAACCTAATTTTAGACTCTGACCTCCAGAATTGCAAGATAATAAATTTGTGTTGTTTTAAGCCACTATTTGTGGTAATTTGTGAGAAAAACAGAAAAAAACTAATACATTAATGCATGCATATTTCAGTTATTTGTAATACACACTGGCATAGTTATTAATACCAATCATTTAAGTAATGTGTTTATCAATTATTATATTCTCACCTTTTCACAAGTAAATATAGAATTCATAGTTATATTGCTTAGGAAAGATCCATCAGTAAATTTCAAAACATCTCAAAAAGGAATCACCACAGTCTTTAGAAATAGATAACAAATTGGAAAACCTGTAGGCAACTCTGCATATATCTAACCATAAAAAGAAAATGTCATTACCATCTGTAGAAGGTCAACACAGTGAGAACAGAGAACTGGGAAAGGGCTTCATTTGGGTAAAGCATTGTGGAGTAATGCCACTGTGGACAGCTGGCCAGGTTCCATTTCTTCCGAGCACAGGGTCAACATTGTTTACGGTGAGGCCTTTTAGGCGAATCAAAAGGAGGAGGAGGACAGGAGGTTTGTGATCACCAGACTGCTGCCGAGGCACCCAGGAAACATCCAGAAGGCAATAGAGAAGAAAACCAAGGATTTTAAAGCTAGAACTAGAGGCTATTGCTGTGCTTATGCTTGTGCATATATTTGCTTATAGGGTATATCATGAATTTGGAGATAAAAGCTAACTGGGTCTGAAGTGGAGCACTTTTCCTTCATGCGATATCTTCGTATCTTTGGAGTGTCTCTGATCAGAGACCATACTCAAGCTGAGTGGCTGTGGCTCTTAGTTTCTCATCTCCCGCTGAGGCAGTGCGCTCCCAGTAAAGGCCCTTGGCATCGTAGACTGAGCAAGGACTTTGGACTTCTAAAGTGGGTGAACCACACTGGGTGAACTCCCGCACTGCCCCTGTGTGGGAATGCATGCTGGACTAGGTAAGTTCCCCAACCTCTTCGAACCTCACTTTTCTGAAAAACAGGGCCAGTAATGCCTTCTGCATAGGATTTTTATGGAGATTAAAAGAGATAAAGTAAGAAAAGTATCTAACAATGTCTAGCACGGAAGAGGTGCTCAGGAAATATGAGTTTCTTTCATTTCCCCCAGGTTTCAGGTAAAGGAGAGAGATCACTTTGAATTACCAGTATAGGTTGACGTTGACTATCCTTCCATACATACCTTCTTTGGGGTTTCTGCTGGGCTTTCCACAGTCTTTATTCATCTTGCCTCCTCCCTCATCATCATCTTTGTGTATCTAGCATTCTGAAGACCTATTCAAGATAATCATATTCCCCAATTCTCCAAGACATTGACGACATGAATTTAAAAGGGAA
>CAUYMX010102248.1:0-36303 GCA_963573855.1 Lepilemur septentrionalis | reverse complement strand
GGCCAGGCGTGGTAGCTCACGCCTGTAATGCTAGCACTCTGGGAAGCCGAGGCAGGTGGATCGCTCAAGGTCAGGAGTTCGAAACCAGCCTGAGGAAGAGTGAGACCTTGTCTCTACTAAAAATAGAAAGAAATTAATTGGTCAACTATATATAGAAAAAATTAGCCGGGCATCGTGGTGCATGCCTGTAGTCCTAGCTACCTGGGAGGCTGAGGCAGGAGGATCGTTTGAGCCTAGGAGTTTGAGGTTGCTGTGAGCTAGGCTAACACCAAGGCACTATAGCCCAGGCAACAGAGTGAGACTCTGTCTCAAAAAAAAAAAAAAAAAGTTGTAGTGAGCTATGATGATGCCACTGCCCTCTCTAGCCCAGATGACAGAGCAAGACCTTGTCTTTAAAAAAATGGTTAACATGGCAAATTTTATGTGTATTTTACTACAAAAAAAAATTGGATAAAAGGAAAGCATAAAAAAACAGGAAACTCATTGGTAAAGGTAAATATATAGACAAAATAGAATGCTATAAAATATATATGTACTTTTATATATAATTATATGTCTATGCAATATACAGACAAAAATAGAATACTGTATTACTATAAAGGGTAAATTGCTTTTAATGCTACTAAAAAAAGTTGAAAGACAAGTATTAAAACAAGTAAATTGTGTAAGTAAATTGTTACTGGATATATAACAAATAGATGTAAATTGGGACATTAATAGTGTATAATGTAGGGTGAAGAAGAGGAAAAAGGGATTGATAACCACAAAGAAATACCTATAAAGTTACACAAAAGAAAAAGAAAGGAATCAAAACCTATCAATAGGCCGGGCACTATGGCTCACACCCGTAATCCTAGTACTCTGAGAGGCCAAGGCAGGAGGATTACTGAAGGTCAGGAGTTCGAGACCAGCCTGAGCAAGAGTGAGACCCTGTCTCTACTATAAATAGAAAGACATTAGCTGGACAACTAAAAATATATAGAAAAAATTAGCCAGGCATGGTGGCACATGCCTGTTGTCCCAGCTCGGGAGGCTGAGGCAGGAGGATCGCTGGAGCCCAGGAGTAGTTTGAGGTTGCTGTGAGCTAGGCTGATGCCACGGCACTCTAGCCCGGGCAACAGAGCAAGACTCTGTCTCAAAAAAAAAAAAAAAAAAAAAAACCCTATCAATAGAAAAATAAAAAGACCAACAAAACACAAAAGAAGACATGAAGGGAGAAAAAGAGTGACAGAAAAACTACAAGACAAACCAAACAGTTAACAAAATAGCAGTAGTAAATCCTTCTCTATCAATTATTTCAAATGTAAATGTACTAAACTCCCCAATAAAAATATAGACAGTGTCTTAATTGATAGAAACAAACAAAAAAACAAAACAAGATCCAACTGTATGTTGTCTATGAGAAACTCACTTTTGATTCAAGGCCACACATAGGCTGAAAGTGAAGAGATGAAAAAGATATTCCAATGCAAATGGCAACCAAAAGAAAGCAAGAGTGGCTATACTTAGACAAAGTAGACTTTAAGTTAAAAATTCCTTAGAAACAAAGAAGGTGTCATTACACAATAATAAAAGCATCAATTCGATAGGGAAATATAACTTACAAATATATGTGCACCCAGTATCAGAGCACCTAAATATATAAAACAAGTATTGATAGATCTGAAAGGAGAAATTGACAATAATACAACAATAGTAGAAGACTTCAATACGCCACTTCCAATAATGGATAGAACGTCTAGATAGACAATCAATTAAAAAAAAAGAAAACAACAGACTTGAACAATAGTATCAACACTATAGACCAAATGGACTTAAGAGTATACAGAACTTTGCAATCAATAGCAGAAGACTACACATTCTCAAGCACACATGGAACATTCTTCAAGATAGATCACATTTGGTCACAAAATAAATCTTACCAAATTTAAGAAGATCAAAATTATACCAACTATCTTTTCCAGCCACAATGGAATAAAACTAGAAACAACTAACAGCAAGAAAATGAAAAAATTCACAAATACATGGAAATAACACACTCTTGAACAAACACTGGGTTAAAGATAAAATCAAAAGGGAATTTTATTTATGTATTTGTTTTTTATTTGAAGTTCAGGTTGTATGTGGAAGAAAGGCAATTTTAAAAATAACTTATGGCAGGGTACAATGGCTCATCCCTGTAGTCCTAGCACTTTGGGAGGCGGGAGGATTGCTTGAGGCCAGGAATTCAAGACTATCCTGGGCAACATAGCAAGACCCCATCTCCACAAAAGAAAAAAAAATTAAAGTTAGCTGGGCATGGTGGCACATGCCTGAAATCCTAGCTACTCTGGAGGCTGAGCCAGGAGAATTGCTTGAGCACAGGAGTTTGAGGCTTTAATGAGCTGTGATTATGCCACTGCACTCCAGCCTGGTCAACAGAGCAACATCCAGTCTCTTTAATTAATTAACTTCAGAAAAATTAAAACAAAAACAAAATCTACCAAAACTTTTCAGTGCAGCAAATGTAGTAAAGGGAAGCTTACAGTGATAAATGTCTGTGTTAAAGAAGAAAGATTTCAATCTTACTTTACACCTCAAGGAACTAGAAAAAGAACAAATTAAACTCAAAATTAGCAGAAGGAAGGAATTAAGATCAGAGCAGAAATAAATGGGTAATAGAAAAACTAGAAAAAATCAAGAAAACTGAATTGCCTTTTTGAAAAGATAAAATCAACAAACTCTTATTACACTAAGAAGAAATAAGACTCAAAATCAGAAATGAAAGAGGAGACATTACAATGGATTCCTCAGAAATATAAAGCATCATAAGAGACTTATTATGAACCATTGATTTTATGCCAACAAATTGGAAAACCTAGAAGAAATGGATAAAGTCCCAGAAACATTCAACCCACCAAGACTTAACCTGGAAGATACAGAAAACATGAACAGACCAGTAACAAATAAGGAGATTGAAGTAGCAATCAAAAACCTGCCAACAAAGAAAAGCCCAGGACAGGATGGTTTCATGGTTGAATTCTACCAAACATTCAGAGAAGGATTAATACCAATCCTTTTTAAACTCTTCCAAAAAATAGAAGTAGAGGGAATACTTCCAACTCATTTTATGAGGCCAGCATCACCCTGATACCAAATTCAGATAAAAACACCACAAGAAAACAAAACTACAGGCTAAGGCCAGGCACAGTGGCTCACGCTTGTAATCCTAGAACTCTGGGAGGCTAACACGGGCGGATTGCTTTAGCTCAGGAGTTTGAGACCAGCCTGAGCAAGAGCGAGACCCTGTCTCTACTATAAATAGAAAGAAATTAGCCAAACAACTAAAAATAGAAAAAAAATTAGCCAGGCATAGTGCCTGTAGTCCCAGCTACCTGGGAGGCTGAGGCAGGAATATCGCTTGAGCCCAGGAGTTTGAGATTGTTGTCAATTATGCTGATGCCACAGCACTCTAGCCCGGGGAACAGAGTAAGACTCTGTCTCAAAAACAAACAAACAAACAAAAAACCTACAGGCTAATATCTCTGATAAACATAGATGCAAATATTCTCAATAAAATATTAGCAAAGTAAGTTCAAAACACATCAAAAAGATTATACACCATGACTAAGTGGGATTTATTCCTGGGATGCAATGTTGGTTTAACACTGTAATACATTGCATTAACAGAATAAAAGATAAAATCCACAATGAGCATCTCAATAGATACAGAAAAAGCATTCGACAAAGTTCAACATTCATTTATTATTTAAAAAAAAAAAACTTTCAACAAAACAGGTATAGAAGAAAACTTCCTAAACACAATAAAGACCATTTATGAAAAGCCCAAAGGAAACCACATAATCAATGGGGGAAAATTGATACAGTACAAGGCAAGAATGCCTACTCTCACCAGTTATTTTCAACAGAGTACTAGAAGTACTAACAAGAGCAATCAGACAAGAAAAAGAAATAAAAGATAACCAAATCAGAAAGGAAAAAGTAAAATTATCCCTGTTTGCAGATGACATGATCTTATATGTAGAAAGTTCTAAAGACTCCACAAAAAAACTATTAGAACTAATAAATTCAGTAAAGGATATAAAGTCAACATACAACATCAGTTGTATTTCTTTATACCAATAATGATCTATCTGAAAAGGAAATCAAGAAAATAATCCCATTTGTAACAGCATCAAAAAGAATGAAATACTTAGGAATAAATTTATCCAAAGAGATGAAAGATCTATATACTGAAAACTATAAAACACTGATGAAAGAAATCACAGAAAACACAAATAGATGGAATTATATCCCATGTTCATGGATTGGAAGAATTAATACTGTTAAAATCTCTGTAAAATACTCAATGTACAGATTCAACACAATCTCTATCAAAATTCCAATGACTTTTTACGGAGCTAGAAAACAACTATAAAATTTGTATGGAACCATGAAAGTCCCCAAATAGCCAAAGCAATCTTGAGAAAGAACAAAGTTGGAGGCATCACTCTTCCTGATTTCAACTTATATTACTAAGCTATAATAAAACAGTATGGTACTAGCATAAAAACAGACACATAGCCCGACAGAGACAACAGAGTACAGAAATAAATCCGTGTATATATGATCAAATGGTTTTTAGTAATGGTGCCAAGACCATCAATGGGGAAAGGACAGTCGTTTTCAACACATGATGCTAGGACAACTTGATATTTGCATGCAAAAAAATGCAACTGGACCCTTATCTTCCACCATACATAAAAATCAACTTAAAATGGATTAAAGACTTAACCATAAGACCTGAAACTATAAAAATACTAGGAAAAAAAACAGGAAAAGCTCTATGACACTGGCCTTGACAATGATTATTTTCAGATATCACACCAAAAGCTCAGGCAACAAAAGCAAAAATAACCAAGTGGGCCTACATCAAACTTAAAAGCTTCTGCATAGAAAAGGAAACAAACAAAAAGGCAATCTACATTTGGGAGACAATATTTACAATATTGAGGTTAATACAGAAAATATTTGAGGAACTCACACAACTCAATAGCAAAAAAACCTAAATACCCCACTTAAAAAATGGACAAAGGACCTAAATAGACATTTTTCCAAAGAAGACATAAAAATGGCCAATGGGTATATGAAAAGGTGCTCAATATCACTTATCAGGGAAATGCAAAACAAAGCCACAATGTGATATCACCTCACACCTATTAAGATGGTTATTATTAAACAAGAGATAAGCGTTGCTGAGGATGTGGAGAAAAGGGAACTGTTTTACACTGTTGGTGCGAGTGTAAACTGGTACAGCTATTAAGGAAAACAGCATGGAGTTTCCTCAAAAAATTAAAAATAAAACTACCATATGATCCAGCAAGCCCTCTTCTGGGTACCTACCCAAAGGAAATGAAATCAGTGCCTCATAAAAATATCTTCCTTCCCAGGTCCATTGCAGCATTATTCACAATAACCAAGATACCAAAACAACCTAGGTGCTTGTTGACAGGTGAATGGATAAAGGAATTGTGATACCACACACACACACACACACACACACACACACACACAATTTGTGATAACATGGATGAACCTGGAGGACATTAAGCTAAGTGAAATAAGCCAGACCCAGAAAGAAGAAAACTGAATGATTTTAATTATATGTAGAATCTTTTAAAAAGTTGCTAGAAGATAACAGAGGGTAAAATGTAGGAGACCTTGTGTTTGGCAATCACTTTTTAGGTATAACTCCAAAAGTATGACCCATGAAAGAAAACAATTTATAACTGGACTTCATTAAAATTAAAAACTTATGCTCTCCAAAAGACACTGATAAGAAAACGAAACGACAAGCCACAGACTAGGAGAAAATTTGCAAAACACATATCTGTTAAAGAACTGATACCCAGTATGTACAAAAAACTCTTAAAAGTCAACAATAAGAAAACAAACAACCCAACTAAAAATGGGCAAAATATCTAAACTGACATCCAGATTATAGATATAGATGGCAAGCAAAAATATGAAAGGATGCCCAACCTCGTATATCACTAGGGAATTTCAAATTAAAACAGCAATGACATAACAGTATATACACATTAGAGTGATAAAACCCAAAGCACTGACAATATCAGATGCTGGTGAGGGTGCTGAGTAAACAGTAATCCCATTCATTGATGTGGCGATACAAAATGGTACAGCCACTTTGACATTTTCTTACAAAATTAAACATACTCTTGCCAAACAATCCAATAATTAATTGTGCTACTTGATATTTAGCCAAACAAGTTGAAAACTTATGTCTGTACAAAAACCTGCACACAAATGCAGCTTTATTCATAATTGCCCAAACTTGGAAGCTACCAAGATTTCTTTCAACAGGTGAATAAACTGTGGTACATCCATACAATGGAATATCATTCCACAATAAAAAGAAATGCACTATCAAGCCACTAAAAGGCATGGAGGAAACTTAAATGCATATTGCTTAAATATGCATTTAAGTTTCACTTTCCAAATCTGAAAAAAGCAGATTTGAAAAGGCTATATACTATATGATTCTAGCTATTTGACATTCTAGGAAAAGCAAAACTATGCAGATAGTACAAAGATAAGGGATTTGTGAGGAGGAAGGGAGGGGATGAATAGGCTGAGTGCAGAGGATTTTTAGGACAGTGAACCTATTTACTGTACTGCTGGATAAATGTCATTCTACATCTGTGTCAAATTCCACAGAATGTACAACACAATAAGTGAAACCTAATGTAAACTATGGACTTTAATAATGTGTTGATACTACTTATCAATTGTAAGAAATGTGTAGCAGAAATGCCGGATGTTAACACACTATCCTGAGGTGGGAGGATAGTTTAAGGCCAAGGCCAAGTTCAAGACCAGCCTGGGCAACATAGTAAGACTTCATCTCTACCAAAAAAAAAAAAAATCAGCTGGACATGGTGGCACACACTTGTAGTCCCTGTAGTCCCAGCTACTTAGAAGGCTGA
This sequence comes from Lepilemur septentrionalis, assembly GCA_963573855.1. Lineage (NCBI taxonomy): Eukaryota > Metazoa > Chordata > Mammalia > Primates > Lepilemuridae > Lepilemur > Lepilemur septentrionalis. Next base: position 29,317 of record CAUYMX010102248.1, on the reverse strand, counting down.
GGCAGGAGGACCCTCTGAGCCCAGGAGTTTGACGTTGCAGTGAGTTATGATGATGCCACTGCACTCTAGCCCAGGCAACCGAGCAAGACCCTGTTTGAAAAAAAAACCAAAAACAAAAAACTCACAAACATTTGAGATATATTTATTGAAAGTACATTAAAGCTATAAATTTTAAAAGACATTTACACAAAATGAGAATTTGCTTTTAAGAACATGTGACCTCTATGCAAATATTCAAATCTTTTATATCCTTCAGTACTTTTCTTCACTTAGGTTTTATTTTTTATTTTTTTATTTTTCGTGGTTTTTTTTTGAGACAGGGTCTCGTTCTGTTGCCCAGGCTAGAGTGCTGTGGCATCAGCCTATCACTTAGCAACCTCAAACTCCTGGGCTCAAGTGATCCTTCCCCCTCAGCCTCCCAAGTAGCTGGGACTACAGGCATGAGCCACCTCACCAGGCTAATACTGTTCACCATTTTAAAGAACTTTGTAATCATAGTTTACCATGTTGGTGTTTTTTTAAAAATCACAAATAGCTATTGAGTTTACTAAAATGTCTTTTTTGGCACGTATTATAATAATCACATGAATTTCCCCCTAATTTTATTAATGACTTCACACTATGAAATTTCTTTACATTCCTTAAATGATCCCTACTTGTTCACAGTGTTTTATTTTTATGTGCTGCTGGATTTTGTGTTTTCATTTTATCTTATTTTTTTTTAGATTTTGAAGACTATGTTTGTTTTCTGAAATTCTTTTTCCCGATTAGGTTAAAAAGATGTTTTCAGTAGACAGTGGGGTTTACTACCCTAGATAAAATTTGGCTAAAAGTGAAAATTGGTTGAAAGTAAAAGGCTTTATCATGAGTGAAAGTAGTTTATCCCAAACCCAGGGAAAGCCTACCTACTGTTCTGCTTTGTGTTTACTAAGCCATGCATTCTCATACAAAGCAAATCTTGATGTTGAGTGAAACATTAAAATCTTTAACAGTAGGTCTTCTTGTTTTTCATTTAGTGGAAGCCATGAGGATTCCCTAAGAAACAAATTTCAAGAAAATAGGAGTTCAAGTTGTCATACTAAGTTAAATGAACTTTACTAAATGGAAATACTAAATATTAGGTTGAACTGTATATGAAATTGCTGATATTTTACCAAATCAAAATGGTAATTTTCATATTTCATTCTAATACCAAAATGGCATTGGATCAAATAGATACTTGGCATCTTACAGATCTAGCTGGTCCCCGACAAAGAAAGGCCTTCCAGATTCCCAGAGATATACCAAAGCTTTTTAGAAGACCCCTATGGGCATCGCATTTCCCAGCCTTTTATTCTCAGCATTTTTTTTTTTTAGCCTATTGTTTCCCTCAGCTGTTAGCACTACCTGGGGCATCCATGATGTTAAATATTAATAATTGCGTCTATTTGTCTTCAGCACACACTCCTGGGAAGAAGGCTGTTTGTCCTGAGTGAGCTTTGAATCAGGTCAAATAAAGACAGTTTGTGAATGGAGTCTTCTAGGGAACCACCTGGACGTCATCTTGTGACAGTTCTCTGGGAGTGGGGCTTTGAAGCAGCTCTGACTCTGTTCTGCGCCTCCCGTGGCTGCCAGGCTGCTGGTTTTCAAGGCTGCAGTGGAATTAGTGAGGGGGAGATGAGAATAGGGCAAATTAAAATGACACAAAAGTCCCTGTTTTTCTTTGTACTTTTTTTCTTTTTTACAGCAAATTTTGCATAAATAAAACTCACTATTTTTATCCAGATTCAGTCATTTTTCTTGAATAACCAGTCGTCTGCCAGATTGTTGCGAGTCTTTGGCAAATACGCAGAGTTCTGAAAAAAGTGGATTCTGAACTTTTTTTTTTTTTTTTTTTTTTGAGACAGTAGGTGTTGCTCTGTCCCCAGACGGAGTGCTGTGGCATAGCTTACTGACGGTGAACATTTTCACGGTGCTTTGTTGCTTGCATGGAGGAGATGATTTTCAGAGGTATTTACTCTGCCATTGTCACCAACTCCTCTCAACACGTTTGTGTTTAGACATCTTGTTTTTCAATGCTTTCTCCCGGGTGTATTCCGATTGGCTTTTGGCTGTTGCCAGGAACCAAGTCCACCCTCAGAGGATAAAGATTTGTCATCAGTAAGAAAATCCAGGTACCTGTGGTTCCTGCCTGAATCCGCGGCTTCATCTCCCACCGCTCTCCCACTGCTCTGACACGAACAGCGCTAAGAATGAGCTAGCAGGTCCCCAAACTGTACATTTCCACCTTTGCATTACACCCTTTCAACTGTTATCTCCATTTTATAAATGAGGAATTGGGGCTCACAGAGTTTCAGTATCCTTCGGGAAGTTAAACAGCTTGCAAATGGAGCGCAGAGACCAGAGTCAGGTCTGTTTGACACTAAAGCCAAATTTAATATTCTTTGAGAGAAACTATTTTTAAAGGAACAACATCAATTTATATGTTTGAAAAATCGTCATAACGTTAACCTGCACCTCATATTTCTAAATCTAATTTTGGAAAGTGGGCATTTAAATCATAAGAAGAAAATTCTCTCTAATTTGAAGTTTGGGTTATTTTTAACAAATACTATCTGAACCCAGATTTTTTGTATATTGGGTTAATTTAGAATTAAATAAAACTCTCATATATGGAAATAGGTTTAGAATCACAAAATAGGTTTCAAGATCTAGAAGAGATCTCAGAATCCTCTCTTCTACTTACCTCATTTTATAGATGAGAAAACTGATGCCAGGAAAGATGATGCCTTGTCCTAGTGAATTAGTACCAGGTGGAAACCACTGATCTTCCTTCTGTCCTAATACCCTCCCAGGTCCTGGTGTCCTGCAAGAGTCCGGGGGATGGGGGTAGCCACCTAAAGACCAAGTTACTCAGTGTGTAGGTCAGTAATGGGAAGTACCAACAAACTGCAAGCTTGTTTGTAATGCAGAATCACAGGCCCCGCCCCAGACTGGCCTTTTAATAAGACCCCAGGTGACTCACATACACGTTAACTTCTAGAAGTGCTGGGCCCTGGCTCCTCCCTTCTTCTTCCTGAGGGCAAAATGTTTTTACTTCTGCCTATTACCCAGTACTACGGAACTTGCCAGGGGTCATCAAAGCTTTTCTGAATTTTTCTTCCTATCAGTATAAATAAAGAGTCTAGGCCACCAGATAAGTCAGGCTCTGTACCAGATAATTTTGGACAAAGTGATGCCTGAAATATGGATTCATGGAACATGACCGCTTAGGTCTTTTGCCCTGAATAGCCAGCAGTAGGGGAAAGCCTGGAGGCTTTGGAGAAAGGAATGACTTGTCTTCAGTTCACTGTTTTGTGCCTCTTCTCTGCATAATTCCACCCCAGCCATCTCCCATTTTGTTCGTGTACCCTTCAATTTGCCTATGTGGCTAATATTTTAGTATGAATTGGTTTAAGTTCTTACTCCTCCCAAAAATATTTGCAAAGAGAGGAAGGGTGAAAGTAGGCCTAGCCATGGCTCCACGTCAGTAGACCCCAGTCTTCTATTTGTAGCACCCAGGTATTTTTGTTCCATGGTCTATAAAATTTGCATTATCTTATTATCTATGCTCTCGAAAACAGTTTCAGATAACTTATTTATTTTATTTTTAAGACACTGGGTCTCACTCTGTTCCCCAGGCTGGAGTGCAGTGGCACGATCATAGCTCACTGCAATCTCGAACTCTGGGCTCGAGCGATCCTCCTGCCTCAGCCTCCGTAGTAGCTGGGACTACGACATGCACTACTCTGCCCAGCTAATTTATTTTAAAATTATTTTTAGGTGGGGGTAAGGGGTGTGTCTCACTATGTTGCCCAGGCTGATCCCCTGGCCTCTAGTCATCCTCCCACATCAGCCTCCTGAGTCGCTGGGATTGCAGGTGTGAGCCACCACGCCCTGCTCAGATCACTTATTTTATGTAAGGCTCATAAATACTCTGTGAGGAAAGTGATATCGTCTTCATTTTACAAACCTTAAAGTTGTCTTAGACCTTTTAGCTTCTGAACCGAAGTCTATGCTCTCTGCAGTGTACTAATAAAATTCTCTCTTGTGTTTCTTGATGACTGGTTTTGTTTTTTGATTTATGTGTACGCACTTTTTGAATAGGTAATGCTTTCCTAGATTCAGTGTTTGATAAACAAATTCTTTGTGATACCCACCCTCTTGTGGGTATTTTCTTTTCCTTGGAGGCTTTTGGAATGCAGGGCCCCGTCAGTCTCCAGGATGACTGATGCTTATACTGGAATTCTCTCTGCCCCAATCTGTTCAGAATACCTTGGCATAAATGAATGGCCCCGCCAGTGTGGACCAGTTCACAGAAGGCTGACCAAGGAAGGAAAGAGGCTGGAAAGAAGGACAAGAGGAGAAGATTTTGCAGTCTTGGAACAAGTGTCCCTGACTGTTTAAAGGATTGTGATGTAAAAGAGGGATTATGTTTCTTGAGGGTGGAGGCAGATTTGCTGTGAAGATAATCAGGTTTAAGCTTTAGGGCTTTTGTGTGGACCCCTTTCAAGGCCCTGTACCTAATTTTCAATCCTTAAATTTGTGTTATTTTAACTAAAGTCCCTCCTCCCCACAAATTATAGTATGTGAGTTTTAGAACTCAAAACCTGGATCTACCCCTCTCTGTGCGGCTCTAGAGAGCAAATCAGGATCTAAGATCAAAGTGGAAATCCAGGGTAAGGATGATAGCTCAACAAAGGAAAATCTTTCCCTGGGCAGGACAATTCCACCAAGAAGTAGGTTGTTGTGTTAAGTACCCTCTATAGCTCCTCACAGTCATTCTCCCAGCAACATCCCCTTTCCTGCTGATAGAACTTGGATTTGTTAAAAAAGTTAACGGAGAGCTCTCCATCTTAGGGAAAACAGGCCTTCCCCAAAGCCCCAAAGGTAAATCTGATTGGTCTAAGCCAATCATGCTATTCTCTTTGGCTAAGTATGGGCAAGTAATCTAGTTCTGGGGTTGGGGGGTAGGGGGTCGGGGAGACGTCCTTCTCTAAAAGAAAGACAAGGCTTCATGAAGAGGTCTTTTCTCTCTTTATTTCAATTCCTGAAACTCAGGAGAGCTAGAGATACAGCATTCATCTTGGGGCCAGTAGGCTAGAAACAAAAACCAAATTCAACATGCTAAGGGTGGCAGAGAAGAACCAGTAAAAGAGTTTAGGATCCTTATAGAATTGTTAGGCAGCTGAACCAGTGCTAGCAGCCACTGCATTACCCCTACATTGTTATACTTATGTGAGAAAAAGAAACTCCTTATTTGTTCAAGCAAAGTTAATTACATTTTCTATTACTTGCAGCCAAATGTATTTTTAGTTAGTACAGCTGAGTTTGAGAAGAGGCCCTTCTCTGGTGGGAGTCAATTCACAGGTGAACTTACCACAGAATAGGGATGTTGCAGAGGGTATTGTATGTGGGAGAGAGGAACTGGAGAGGTGACAAATTGTTATTAGGAATGATCTTACATTATTAGAGCACAAACAACTTCCATGACTTGGGTCCTTAGGTTTCATCCTCCCTTCCCCGAGTCTTCATATTTCCTTCAGCCCATCTTTTTCAATATATTCCTCTCACCGCATCCGCAGCCTCCTCCTGTTCCACCTTTGACAGGAGGTAGAAAAAAAGTTGGGCTAGGGCCGGTGGCTCATGCCGGTAACCCTAGCACTCTGGGAAGCTGAGGCGGGACAATCGCTTGAGCTCAGGAGTTTGAGACCAGCCTGAGCAAGAGCGAGATTCCATCTACTAAAAATAGAAAAAATTAGCCAGTTGTGGTGGTGCACATTTATAGTCCCAGCTACACAGGAGGCAGAGGCAGGAGGATCACTTGAGCCTAGGAGTTTGAGGTTGCTGTGAGCTACAGTGATGCCACTGTACTCTAGCCTGGAAAAAAAAGATTCAGCAGGAAGGAAAAAGAGAATACTGTTTCTCAATACTGATGTGTTATCTAACAATTTATTGTAAGTATTGACAGAATATGTTTCCTTTACTGAGCAGTAAACAGATAAATGACACACTTGGAGGGGGATAGTCCTGACAGGCTGAGGGGACAGCAGCAAGCAAGACCCTGAAGTTTTCAAACTGGGTAATCCACCCCCCGGGGAGAATAAATGCTTTCCAAGGGGTACGGCCCAGATGGTATTTTTAAATGACTATTATTATGGAAAAATTTAAACCTGTACATAAAATAGTTTAATGTACCTATCATGTAGCTTCAACTCAACTCATAGCCCATTCTTGTTTCATCTGTACCTCCACTGCTTCCCCCTCCCACGTCATCATCATCATCATCATTACTTTTTTATTGAGAAAAAGATGCAAGATGACCTCCACCAACCCCTCCCATCCCTGTATGCCCATGCTGCACCTCTCATGAGGAGGTGATGGAAATATTCTGCAATTAGATTGTGGTGACGGTTGTACAACTCTGTGAGAATACTAAAATCCATGGAAGTGTACACTTTAAATGTGTGAATTATATCTCAATAAAGATGTTTTTTTTTTAAATGAAGAAGGAAAATGTCTCTACTTTAATAATATTAAATGAAAAAAAACTTTCCCCTCCTTGAAATTGGTCTGGCCCTGCGATTTGCGTAAACCAGTAACAGGCAGCAGAAGTGATGCCGTGTGACTTCTGGGCAGAGCCCTTAACACGCCTTGCAGCTTCAGTTTCCACTCTTTCGCCTCCCCAACTACTGTGCTAGGGAGAGAGGCCCACGCAGGACTCTGCTGCTCCTTTCAGCCACCCCAGCTGAGAAGCCACATGGAGGAGTGAAGCCACCTCGGCAGCTGCAGTTCCTGTTGAGCAGCCCCTGCCAACACCAGTGGGGCAGAGACGAACTGTCCTCACCAAGCCTGATTACTCAGTCTTGGGGTGGTGGAGCAGTGGGCAGTGAATATTTGTTCTAACTGCAGCCTGAGCCAGTGGGGGGGAGGGGGGGTGGAAGGTTGGGGGTTGGGGGGGTCCTCCACGTAACACCCTCCAACGGCCCCCACCTTCCTGCAGCTCTGGCCAGGGCCCATAAGCCCTCTGCCCCACACCCCTTTCCTCTCGCACTCTCACCTCCTCCTGCTCTTCCTCTTGCTCCCTCACTTCTAGCCACACTGGCCAAACTCCAGCAGGCCGGGCACGTCCTCTTGCAGGGCCTTTGCCCTGGCTGCTCCCTCTGCTCTTCTCCAGATGGCCACAGGGCCACTCCCTCACCTCCTTCAGGTTTTCACTCAAATGCCACTTTCTTGCTGAGACCTTCCTTCTTCCCTGGTCGGTCTGTCTAAAATTGCAACCCCTCGTTACCTATCCCTACTCCCACTTTTCTCTTTAGCATATGTCAATGTGTAACACAGTATTAATATTTAATTTCACTAATTCATCTCATTTATTTTGTCTTTCCTGCTAGAATTTAAGCTCCATGAGGGAATTTTGTCTGTCTTGTTTATCTATTGTATCTCCAGTGTCTAGAACACAGAACTCATAATGGGACTTCAATGAATTACCTGTAGAATGAATGGATGAGGTGTCACCTTGTCACAGAGGCCCTTGCTAAATATGTTAGCAAGGTATGTTAAATAGCAATCTTTTATTTCTCTTCCCCAGCTTGACTTTTCGTCATGACACATACCACCATCTGACACGCGTTTGTTTGCTGTCTCTCTTCCCAGTGGAGTGAAAGTTCCTTTAACAGCAGCACGGACTTAAGTCTCTTTTCATCCCTGCGAAGCAGGAGGAGAGAGGAGGCACATGATAGCGCTCAGTGAATATTTACAGAAGGAATTCATTTCTTGAATGAATAGATGAATGAATCTCGCAGGCAGTCGGGGCCCCTGACGGAGGGATCCTGCAGCCTCATTCCCGGGGAACTAATTTGAATGCGCTCCCTCCGCGGGCGGAGGTCTGACGGCCGCGGCCAGTTTCTGCGGCGCCCTTTAAACCAGACGCGGGCGCCGCGCAGGGGCAGCCCGTTCCAGCTCGGCCCGGCCAGGCACCGCGGGTTTATCCCGAGTCTCGCCCCGCGGGCTGATTTCCGGGGCGGTGTCATTGCCCATTTAAGAGCCCAACGCCCCGCCCTTGGGGGGGCGGAGCTTGGAGGAAGTTTAAGGGGCGGGCCGGCGGGCGGCTGGGGTCCTCAGGGGGTTAGCGCGGGGTGGGCGCGCTGCAGGCCGCCATTTCTTGGCGTCTCCCGCGGGGCCGCCCCCTGCTCTCTCCGTTCGCCCTCTCGGCCGTGGTCGCAGGCGCCCCGGCGTCCCCAACCCAGGTAAGCGCGAGGCCCGGCGGCCCCGGCCGCACAGCCCGCTGCCCTCACGGCTGAGGGGATCCCTCCTGACTTGCGCACGGTGTGGCGGCTGCGTTCCCAGGGAGGCGGGCGGGGCACGCGCCGGACCCTCGGGCCTCCGGGTCCGCGTCTGGCCGGCACGGTGTCAGTCCCGCCGGAGGGAGCGGCGGCGGCGGCCAGTCGGGCAGGGCCGCCGAGTTTCGGGCGATACTGCGCCGCACGGCTGGAGCGCAGGGCCAGGCGCAGCCGGGTTAATGTGTGCCGGGCCGAAGCGCTCCCCGGCCCGAGCGGGCCAGCGGGGCAGCCGGGGGTCGCGGGCGGGGCCCTGGGCGCCCGTCACCTGCCAGTAGGCGGTCAGCTGGCGGGATGGGGGTAGCAGGTTATAGGGAGAAACACGCTGAGTTTGTGCCACGGTCTTAGAACAAAAACCCAAGTGGGATTTCAAGATAACTTACATTTGAGTAAAACTTCAGCCTCTTGGAAATTGAGAGGCAGGTGTGTTCCCGGGAATGACAAGGTCTAAAGGAGCCTCCCCTCCGCCACCGGTGGTGTTTGTCGCGTTAATGGTGGGTCTGTTGGTGTGTAGATATTAATTGTACCTGGCTCCATTTTTATAGGTAGTCTCTTGAATACCACTTAAGATCAAAAGTACCCAACTTTTGGGCAATATTTTAAACTAGAATCGAAAGTTTTTTTGAAAGAATTAGAGAATAACTGCATTTCTAATGTAACCCACAACACCGTTTCTAACATAACCTGTTGCTGAGTCCTGCTCGTTATAGTGGATTTTTGTACACATAAGATAGTTTGCAGAGTTAAGATAGTTTGCAGAGTTTTTTTTATAGATTATAACTTTATTAGAAAATAGTATGTATAACTGCTTCTGTTGAATTAGTTACATTTTCTTTATTGGGATTACTAGGACAAAAGATTTTGTTATCTTTATCAACAGCATGTGCTGTATATTTGCTTATTGCTTTATCAAAAAGCAGTTGCTTACAAAATTGTGGCCACCAGTCATGTATGAGTGTACACATTTCATAACAAACTTGGGTTTTGAATATATATATATATTTAAAACCAACTTCTGTTAATTTAGGTAGTAAATGGATTACTTTGATTTGCATTTTATGATTGTGAAGGAAACCCTTGTTCTCTGTCAAAAAGTTAGAAATTACCTAATTAAAACTACTTCTTCTTTTTGAAGCCATATAACCCTACCATCCGAAAAAAATTCTGCTGTATCATTTCGGTGTGTCAAGCAAGTTTTTTATTGAGTGCTTAATATGTAGATCCATGCTAGCTGTTGTATCATAGTAGTGAACAAGTCAGACTAGATCCCTGTCCTTGTGTCTTAGTGGAGGAAATAGCTGGTAAAAAAAAAAAAAAAAACAATTAGGTATTTAATTACAGTTTCTTGAAATGTTATAAAGAAAAGGCTAAGAGTATGAGAAGCGTCACCTGATTTAGACTTAGGAATCTAGGAATGCTTTTCTGAGGAAGACATTTCAAGTATAAGTCTAAAGTTAGCCCAGTTAAGTGGGAGAGAGGTAAAGTGGAAAAAAAGCATTCCAGAAAGATGGAATAGCTAATAAAAAAAGGTTCGGAATTCAAGACTCTGGGGCTAAGCAGAAAGAACATAGAAAACAATGGGGAGTGGGCTGCTGGAAGGGCCAGGCAGGTAGGAGGAGCTGCCTGGGGGAGCAGGGCCATTCAAGGGATCAGAGTTGTGATTGCTAAAAATCCACTGGCTGCAATGTGAAGAATGGAATTGGGAGGGTGCGGGTAGGTTGGGAAAGAGTGAATATGGAGAAACCTTTTTTTTTTTTTTTGACATTTTAACAGTCATATTTTAAAAACTCTTAATTTGTATATTATTTGACTTTTGGGATGGCCCCCTCCAGAGAGAAGCTCACTTAACAGTTGGGATGTCCTAGTCTCCATGTGCGTATGTATCCCACCTCATTGTGGGATAATACTCTATTCATTTTTCTTTGATTTGATTTTTCACTTACAAATTTTGTCAAGTTTCTAAGTTAACTATATATTTAACACATTAACTGCCATGTGAGTTGTATTTAACTCACGCTAGTTTTGAGCCCAGGGCCTCGTGAATCATATGTAACTCACACATCTCTACCTTGGGAGCTGCTCTAACTATTTTTAAGTTGGGTATAATTCATGCACAGAAAACAAAAACAAATTTTTCACTAAATTAAAAAGGATCATTTTGCTTTTGAAGTTTTTATTCTATTTTCGCAATATAACACCGTGGCTCCAAGAAAAAAATTTCTTTTTTCTAGTGTGGCAGTCTATGTGTTAAAACAACTGCATTATATACCATTGTATATACCATAACTTAACTATTTGCATGTTGATGGACATATTTAAAATTTTCTTAAGTCAATTATGTTCTGAAAAAAATCCCTGTTCCTACAACTTGGAGCATGTGTGACTTTTCTTTAGGCTGTCCTACCAGAAATAGACTTGCTGATTGAAAGGATATACTCGTTAAAATTTGTAATAGTGTGGTCTAATCCCCCGCAATAAAGGACAGTGTATGAGGGTGATTATTTTTCTCACATCCTTTAACACTGTCTTGAGTCTTTTAAATGACAAACAATATCTTATTTTTTAATTTGGGTTTTCTTGGTTACTGTTGAACAACTTTTTTATGAACATATTTTGAATTAGCTTTTAGGACTTTTTCATATCTTGCTCATTTTTTTCTATTTTGTAAATGATTTTTAGTAGCTGTGTATTAAACTGCATTATTGATCCTTTAAAAATGTTTCTTTTTGCAGAAGATTATATAAAAGCCCTTTAATATACTATTTGTTTTGTTCTGGTACTTTTTCACTGTTTTTTCACTTTAAATCGTTAGTCCATCTGTAATTTATTTTCATGTAAGGCGTTTTCACATTTTTGTAAGAAGAACTTGTTCTTTGTGACACTGGGTTTTATAGTTTAAAATGCACAGCTATTAAAATTCTAAATCTGAAAGAAAGCTGTTTTTCTTTAACAGATTAACCCTATTGTATAGTGAGTCTGTTTTCAAGGTATCAGGATAAGGCAAAAGTCAGAAAAATTGTCTTATAAATTATTTGCTTCCAAGGAACCACAAAGTTGTAATGCATTTTGAAGATTTTTTCCTTTAAAAAAACTTTTTTACTATGGACAAATTCAACATATATGTGAGTATAGTGAACCCTTATGTACCCATCACTCAACTTCAGCAGTTATAATCATGCTAATTTATCTCTGCCCCCACTTAACTCCCTTCCTTGTGTTATTTTGATGCAAATACCAGACATCACATCATTTCTTCTATAAATATTTGTGTGTATACCTCTAAGAGATAAGGACTCTTTTTTAAAAACAGTATAATTTCAATATTATTTTATCTAAAAGCAAAGTGGCAGTAGTTCCTTGATTATCCTAAGTATTCAGATATATGCATATATAACTTATTTCCCTGGGAAGTTCAAATGACAACTATCATGGCTTTGCCAGCATACTTCTAAAATGAGGATGATCATCTTCAATTCATAGCTACTGAATTTTTTTAATATGGTGGTATTTTTAATATTTTAGCTTTTATTTTAGGTTTTTAAGTGCATCTAGCGAAAGAGTCAACTGGTTATGAAAGGCTTCTTATAAACAATATACTGATGGTCCCGACTTACGATGATTCGATTGAAGAGTTTTCAATTTTATAATGGTGTGAAAGCAATATGCATTCAGTAGAGACAGTACTTCAAGTACCCATGCAACCAGTTAGTGCAGTATTCAATAAATTACATGAGATATTCAACACTAATATCAAATTGGCTTTGTGTTAGGTGATTTTGCCCAACTGTAAACTACTGTAAGTTTTCTCAGTGTGTTTAACGTAGGCTAACAGCGGTCGCCAACCTTTTTGGCACCAGGGACCAATTTCAAGGAAGACAGTTTTTCCATGGACCAGGGATGGGCAGGGTGGAATGTGGACCTCAGACTCTGATGCCTGGCCTGTTTCCTAACAGGCCACGGACCTGTACAGGCCTTGGCTGGGAGTGGGAGACCACAGAGCTAGGCTAAACTATGTATAATGTTTGGTAGGTTAGGTGTATTGAATGCATTTTTTTTTTTTTTTTTAAGACAGAGTCTCTCTCTGTTGCCTGGGCTAGAGTGCCGTGGCATCAGCCTAGCTCACGGCAACCTCAAACTCCTGGGCTCAAGCCATCCTCCTGCCTCAGCCTCCCTAGTAGCTGGGACTACAGGCATGTGCCACCGTGCCCAGCTAATTTTTTCTATATATTTTTAATTGTCCAGCTAATTTCGTTCTATTTTTAGTAGAGACGGGGTCTCGCTCTTGCTCAGGTGGGCCTCGAACTCCTGACCTCGAGCGATCCTCCCGCCTCGGCCTCTCAGAGTGTTAGGATTACAGATGTGAGCCACCGTGCCCCAGCCTAAATGTATTCTTGATTTATGATGAGTTTATCGGTACATAACCCAATCATAAGTTGAGGACTTAAATAGTTTGGACTTATGTAGAAGTTACAATAGTACTGAAATTTTCCATGTACCTTTTACTTAGCTTCACCCAGTGATAGTGTTTGACAATTAAAAAAAAAAAGTTTGAGTCAGGATCCAAAATAGGTCCACATATTGTGATTGATCATGTATTTTAAATCTCTTTTAATATCTAGTTCCCTCTCCATCTTTTTTCCCCCCTGCAATTTATTGGTTGAATAAGGCAAAGTAAGTTTAAAACAATGACTTCATCATGTTTTTGTGTTTATGGTTTTACTCAACTTTATTATCTGTGATCTTTTAAAATTTCTTAATCTCTAAAATGTGAGTTTTACATGAATTGTTTTTTTGATGTAGTAGAAAGATAGAGATTTGGAATCAGAAAATAAGAGTTCGATCCCTGAGCCTTTGTCTTCACCATTTACTAAATAATGGACTTGTCCAATGGTTGAATTTCTCTAACTCTTAAGTTTACTCATCCAAATAGGACAATGTCTGAGGAGTTTTTCTGAGGATGAGATAAGATTATTTACTAAAACATTTGCTCAGGATTATGAATTGTGCTCAGTGGCCAGCTATTCAGAGTAGGGACTGTGTCCTCAGATTGCTTCCAATAAGGGAAACCCCAATTACCCTGATTTGATTTATCATTACACATTATATGCTTGTATCAAAATATCACATGTACCCCCAAAATATGTACTGTTATGTATCTATAATTAAAAATTTGAAAAAAGACATGTAAATGATTAATTATGGTCTGATATGCCTGATTCATTAGGCAATAAATTTTCAAGGTTCGGTGGACATGCAATGATGGGAGTGACTTTTTGGATATCAGAATGTTTCTCAGAGGAGATATTGGTGGAGTTGAGTCAAATGGGATGAGTAGGGAATTCTTTGACACATGGGCTTTAGAAATCTGGTTAACAAGACATAGGCAGCTGAAATGAGACTGAATGGCAAAATGCAGAGGGAACAATGCTTGACAAAAAAAAATTCCGGAGAGACTGGGACCAGGTGTCATGTATGAGTGCTTTGTAAACTGGAAAGCTATCTAAAATTTTAGTTATTTTCTTTGTATTAGCTTACCTAATTAAGCAGGAGAGGAGTATACATATTTATAGAGTATTTATGATAATCTTTATAGATACATATTTTAATATGGTAGTACTTGTTTATCTTAAAATTAGATTTAAAAAATTAATTTCTTATTTTTATGGGGTCTCGCTGTGTTGTCCAGGCTGGTCTAGAACTCCTGGCCTCAAGCGATTCTCCTGCCTTGGCCTCCCAAAGTGCTGAGATTACAGGTATGAGCCCGGCCAGATCTTATTTTTATCAGGTTTATAAATACTTCTGGTTGAGTCATCTAATGTGAAGGCTCCTTTTGCAAAGCAGCCCTCTTCTGAATTCCATTGCTGCTTCTCTCAGGCCACCACTTTCACGTTTTAGGTAACATGCTTTTATGGATACTTCTTGATTTTTAATTTTAGTAATTATCTGTTGGGTTGCTATTAGGCAAGATGAGGAATTAGCTCTTTATACATCTCCATTTCCTGCCTCTCTTCTACACCTCCTCTTAGTTATAGTTATATAATATATTGTAATTACTTTCCCTTTTCTGAACAACTTCTTGTTTTCTCTGGAATTGTCTTCTTTATTTGTTGGCTTAATTATATATACTTATTCTTAAACTCTTAGTTGTGCAAATTAAACGCATTAGATTAGCAAGTAACGATTCTTATGTTGTTTCCATTTTAGTATGCTACATTTTAAAATTACTAATACCTGTTTTAACTTTTGATAACTTTAATGTTCTTAATAGAGATAAAGAAATTAGAATTAAAGTAACTTGCCATTATAAAGGTTTATGTTAAGTAGTAATTTAAAATCTGTAAATAGTAGAATAGTTGCTAAAACTTAAGATATTTGAATTTGTATTTTAGCTGAAATAGGTGATTTTTAAAATATTTTTATTATGACTGCTTACAAAAGAAGTAGAACTTGTCAGGATTTTTATGATCAAAGGATACCTTAGTATCTGAGATCATCTTCTAATGTTTGTAGGGATGTACAGCTATTGTATATGTAATTTATTGATTCAAAAGACCTGATGAATTTCATAAATGTCTGCCTCCCTCCTGCCAGGTCTGTTCCTATAAAATAGTCTAGTAAGTTTAGAAAACTGCAAAACATTGCTCTGTCTATATATAAATCTTTAAAAACTTTGAATTAAAGTAGCCAGCTTTTTAAATTAATTTTTAATAGATAAAAACTGTGTATATCTGTCATGCACAATGTGCTGTTTTGAAATACGAATAAAAAGTAGCCAGTTTTAATTATTTGTTTCAAATTTACTTGACCAGAAGCCCTTTTGAGTAGCATTCTTAATGATGTCTGCAGGACTTTACTGAATAATACCATTCGTCTGATTGCAAGTTGTGAGGAGTCTTTTCTTGATGCCATCTTTTTCTCTCCGGTTTTATAGTGACAAAAATGCTGAGCTTCTTCCGTAGAACGCTCGGGCGTCGGTCAATGCGTAAACATGCCGAGAAGGAACGACTCCGAGAGGCACAGCGAGCTGCCACACATATTCCTGCAGCTGGAGATTCTAAGTCCATCATCACGTGTCGAGTGTCCCTTCTGGATGGTACTGATGTTAGTGTGGACTTGCCGGTATGTAGGTCTTGCTGAGCTGCAAATTCTATGAGATTAATATCTGTCTTTGCGCTTTCTGCTAACTTTTGGGAGGAATTAGGTAATATGGATTAGTATGGATCAGGCACTGTAACATTCAGGTATATGGATCAGATAACCTTGAACCAAAAGTACCTGGAATGAGAGTTTTTCTCTTTGGAATTAGTAGCAATTAGCTGAAACATTTAAATGACAGGGCAGTTATAGGCAGGAGTCATCTTTGTGTGTCTTTTTGTATGTTCCTTATGATGGCAGTAATGATGCAGTTGAGTGGATTTCTCAGAGTCTTTGTGGAGTAATTATTAAAGCAGTAAGAATCTTTGGGAATGACAGTCATACATGTGTACTGTAAGACTTTTCAGTTCTATATATCCTTATGTATTTTTCAAAACTCCCCTTTCTTCAAAGTAAAACAAATATTTCTCCACAGTTCAGTATGCTTGCAGAAATTTTAATGAAATGAAGTGAGATAAAGGACTTTTCTTCATACCTCTCAGTCCTGACTGCCTGTCTCTTTGTTCCCAAACTATTAATAGTTTGCATTGCAGAATACCCTGTAGTCTTTATTTCAAAACAGGATGTGGTAATTAAAATATTGGCATTTTGGTAGTTTTTTGGCTTTTTTTTTTTTTGGTAGCTACAAATGCATAAACATAACTCAGTGTGCAACAATCCAATGTGTTTGAAAAGGGTTAGCTTATTCCTTACAGGTCTTTTTTGGGAGGGGATAGTTGGCTATTTGGTTTGGGCAGCTGACTTTTCTCTGAGCTATTTACTAATACCACTTCTCTTTCCCATGTCATTGTTCTGCATTCAGAGACTTTGGTATATTATGTGATTCGATATAAGCATCGTTGGATATTCCTCAGGGTTTTTCCTCCCTGAGTATGTACACATGTTTTAGTACATACTCATTCACCCAAAATGCGACTTACAAAGTCTCTTTGGGCAAGGTGATAGCCTAGAAGCTGCTACAGTATATAGTTGCATAAGCTCTGGAAGGCTTTAAACTCACTGAGAGTTTAAGGAATTGGATAGTTTTTTGTTTTTTTGGTTTTTTTTTTTTGAGACAGAGTCTCACTCTGTTGCCCGGGCTGTAGAGTGCCGTGGCATCAGCCTAGCTCACAGCAACCTCAAACTCCTGGGCTCAAGCGATCCTTCTGCCTCAGCCTCCCAAGTAGCTGGGACTACAGGAATGCGCCACCATGCCCCTCTAATTTTTTTTTCTATATATATTTAGTTGGTCAATTAATTTCTTTCTATTATTAGTAGAGACGGGGTCTCGCTCTTGCTCAGGCTGGTTTCGAACTCCTGACCTTGAGCAATCACCCGCCTCGGCCTCCCAGAGTGCTAGGATTACAGGCGTGAGCCACTGCACCCGGCCTTACCTCATGTTTTTGTTTTAAGAATTAAATGAGTTAATGTACGTAAAAGTACTTAGAACGGTGCTTGGCACATAGTAAGTTCTCTTTAAGTGTTGGCTCTGATTTTTACCTTGTCTATGTAGGTTTCTCTCTCTCTCTTTCTTTCTTCCTATTCTTTCTTTTTCTTAATATTTTCCTTATTTTTCTTTGCTCTATAATATTTGCATTGCTTGATATGTTGGTTAGTCAGAAAAGTGAATTACATATTTTGTGTTATTTCTAACAAATATTTAATCTAAATCTTTGGCAAAACAGTAGTTTGGAGATTATTTACAGAATCATATACTAATTCTACCCTGCAATAGGTTCAAACTGTAGTGTTTAATCGGTTGAGTTTAATTGTCTGAGTTACAAAAGTGTTCATCACAGAGGGGAGTGCAATAGAAGAAGAGAAAAATCAGGTGAGAAAGCTTTTCTATTATTATTATTTTTAAAGAAAGCATGCTTACATTGGCCTTATCTGCTGGGTCTTTCTCTCTCTCTTCAAGGAATAACTCACTGAGACAAGCACCTACTAAGTGCTAGACAATGTCTTAAGCCTTGGAGACATGGTAACTTTATTACCAAGATGGGCATAATTCATTCTTTTATGTAGGTAATAGTCTCCATTGATTAAACCGTAAATTAAAATAAAATGAGATGGTTGTAAAGAGAGGAAGAACTGGGCGCTAAGGTATTATACAATAGTTTGGTGGCAGCTAAGTTCTTCCTAAGAAGTGATGTTTGAGGTGAGACATAGAAGTTCCCCAGGAGAAGAGATAGGAGAAGACTGTTCCAGACAGGGAAAGAGCTTATGTGAAGATGCAGAGGAGAGATGAAGGATTTCAGTTCCCGTTCGCTTGGTTTATGTCTTTTCATGCCTCCAAATTATAGGGATGGGTCTCCGTAACCCACCCCTCTCCTCAAGCCCAGACCTTGTCTTCTTGGGGAGGCTCCTGGAAGACTGAAGGCAAAGAGAAGCAAAGGGGTGTGCATGTTCCCAGTGGATGGCTCTGCAAAGGAAGGGGAAGCACCCAGATCACCCAGATCCTGCCTGTCTCACCAATCTGGGAAATCACTTCTTAGGCAGGGGTTCCTGGTGGGGTGCCAAGATGCCTGAAGATTTTTCCATCTCTCTATTGGAGGAAATTTTAGGAGTGGAGCAGGAACAGTTCCTATCCTGAACTCCCTGGCCCCATTCTGAAATTGCTGCTTGTACTCAGGTGTGGGCTAAGATATTAGACTATCATGCTTTTAAAATTCCCTCTAAATTAAGAAGAAAATATATACAGAGTAGTGAGCAAGAGAGTTTCCGTTAAGTAATATACCCAGCACAGTGCTTGGCACAGAGCAGGCAGCCAATTGTATTAGTTGCCCTTGAAGTGTATTTAAAAATGTATGAATACCCCATAATCATCTCAAGCACTTTTTCATTTGATCATGTTAAACAATTATTTCATAATATAATGTGAAAACTGATTAATCCAAGGTAATGTTAAAATTCTCAGTATTGATAACATTTTTAAATTTCAGTTACTTTATATAACTCATATTTATTCCTGAGACTAGTTTATGGGTTATCTTGGCTACTTTTTTATTCCTTCCTTTCTTCATTAGGACTTTTAGCCTGTTATTATTCACTAACACATGGACAGAAAATACAAAAATTGAGAAAAGAAAAATGTTTTAAATTTATCACTTACCTAGTGTTGATTCCTATATCACATGAGTCATGAGTACTGCTTTCTACAGTAAAAAATATAAAGAGTTAAACTAATAAATGAAAATTATAAAAAATAAAAAAGCATGAATTAATGCCTGATATGCATATTATATCAGTATTATTGAGAATAATTCATATTAATTTTGTTTAATTCCTATTTATAATTAAGCATTCATTCTTTGTAATAATGAGCCCTTCCAGGACAGTGTTTTTCACAGACTACTTTATTGCAGATTGCATTATCCCTCCGCATTCCCCTCCCCTTCACCTGACGCACCCTGACCTGCTGCTCCCACTGCACAGTGCAGGAAGCTGGAACAGGAAGGGAAGGAATGATGCTGCTCACACAATTCATTGCAAGAAAATGTAGCTGGTATTCTTCTACAAATAAAATGTTATTTTGACAATTTTTTTACTAAATTTATTTTTAAACAGATGTTTATTCTAAATTTGCCTTTGATCAGAGAGAACCAGTATCACTTCTTTAAATATTGCTCTTTTAAAGAGGAACAGATTATTCTTTCATCTGCTTCCAATTCTTCATATGTTTTTGCCTGTTGAGAAAAATCATGTTTTCACTCAGACTTTATGTTTGGAAGTCTAGTCTTTTTCCTTTTTTATTTTTCACTCTTATTTTTATAGGTAGTTCCCGTAATTAGACAGATAAAACAAAAAGTGAAAAATCCACTTTGGTGAACTAAGAATAACTGTATTTGTTGGTATTTACTTTTTTACACTGTTGTGAAATACCTGCAATGCATGAGTATCAAATACATGTGAATTAGACAAAGTAGCTTTTTGGGGCTTACAAATTTTTTAGGACCTCTCGGATTTCAGTTGTCCAGATTAATCAGAGTCCTCATTTCATGATTACTTTCTCATTATCAGTCTGTGTATGGCCTGCTGCTTTTACTTAGTGTTTTTAAGGTTATCATACCACCTGTGAACCCAACACCCAAATCAACAGCTAGGATTTTGCCAATAACCTGTATCTAACCAAATGCTTCTTCCCCTCCATCTCCCTGGCACCCCCGTCTCAGGTAGCCATTCTCTTGAACTCAGTGTTCACCAGTCCCTTGCTTTCTTTCTTTATATATTTTTTATTATACCTATGTGTATTCTCCATAAGTGTTTTTAAATTTAGTTGTTTTATTTCTATTAAAAGGGTGTCATATTATATGTTATCTCTGGTATATACTTTTTAAACTTACCATTATATTACTAAGATGCTCTGTGTTGTGTGTCATATTTCATTCATTTTGACTACTGTGCAATAGTCCAAAGGGGGTGAGTATACCATTCCGTATTTACCCACTTTCCCATTGTTGAAGGGTTAGGTGTTTCTAGGTGTTTACGACTGCTAACAGTTGTTATGAACATTATTATACATGCCTCTTGTTTTTACCTATGAGAGCTTCTCTTAGGAATATACTTGCTGAGCCATAGGGCTTAGGAAGTTTCAACTTTAGGAGATAATCACCAAACTGTTCTCCAGAGCAATTGCCCCAAGTTGTATGCACGTTAACAATGTCTAAGAGACCCTGTAGATCCTTATCCTCTCTAGCACTTGTTATTATCAGACTTTTACTTTTGTCAATTAAATGGATATGAAATTATATCTTATTATTGCCTTAATTTTTATTCTTTATGTTTATTGGGTATGTTTAGTTCCTCTTTTGTGAAATGCCTATTCATAAATTTTTGTCCATTTTTTTCCTGTTGTTTATATTAAAAACTTATTTGGCATTCTTTATATATTCCTGATACTAATCTTTTGTTGGATATATATGTTTTGAATATATTTTCTCCATTTGTAAGTTGGTCTTTTATTTTCTTTAAGGTATATTTAATGACCAGAAGTTCTTAATTTATCAAAATCTATCCATCTTTTATGGTCCGTACCTTTTTGTGACTTAAGTAATCTTTATCTAATTCAAGGTCTAAAACATATTCACCTACACTTTCCAAGATATTGATGGTTTACTTTTTAACATATAAGGCCTTAACCCATCTAGAGTTGATTCTTTTTAATTTAATGAAGCAAAGATTCAACTTAACCTATTCTTTTCCATAAAAATTATTATTTTAAAATCTGTATTTATTGAACAGCCTCTTCTTGCTTTGGTCTGACTTTCCACCTCTGGAAAGTTTCAAAGATGCATGGATCTATTTCTGGATTTTTTATTCTATGTTGTTGTTCAATTTATGTTTGTGTGTGTGTGTGTGTTCATCTTTGCATTTTAGATACACAAAAACATACCTAGATTTTAAGTACTTTGGTTTTTCCATTAGGTTTTGGACATAGTAAAAACAAGTATTCGTACAGTTCTTCCACGCATCTGGAAGGTACATGATGTCGAGGAATTAAATTTGTATCGGATTTTCAACCGGGTTTTTAATCGCTTACTCTGGAATCATGGTCAAGGACTGTGGAATTGTTTCTGTGATTCAGGGTAAGTTCTATGTCATCTTTTACTGTTGTAATTTTTAATATTTTACTACTTAGTAATAAGGATAACCCAATGAAATGTTTGGATTTCTTTAATGATCTTTTAAAATATGGATTTTTTTACTGCATGTAATTTTGGGTACTCAACTATAATTTATGTCAGTTAAGCTGATTTAGATAAGATGATGAATATGAACACAACACCACCTAACTAATTTGAATTCAGTGGAGAGAAGGTAGTCTTAATTAGAGAAAAAAATTTCAATTGCAAACCAACATCCTTAAAATTCCTCTGCTGTTCCCTTTATGCAGCAGACTTCTAAGATCATGGCTACACTCCTGCTCTTCTCCAGAGTTCCAGTGATGCTGTGACTCATTGTCATTTTAGCCTTGAAATATCTAAAACCAAACATCCCATGACCTTTTATTCAAAAATGGCTTCCCTTCTTGGCTTCCTTTAATCCTGTTGTTATTCTCCCAATCTTACAAGTTTGATATCTCCGGGGCATCTGCATCCACCTTTTCCCTCACTGTCTGTATTCAACCATCTGCTAAATCCCGCTAGTTTTTCTGTCACATTCCCACTGTGGCTACACTAGATTGTTTTCTATTCATTCTTCCAACAATAATCAAGTATTTACTGCTATGTTTGGAGATACAAGTTGAATGTGACACAGATCTTGCCCTCAAGAAAATTGATAATTGCTAACTATACTACTTACCGTGTGCCAGGCATTGTTCTAGCACTTTACATGTGTTACGTTATTTAATCCTCATAACATCAGTTTGAGTCAGGTTCTATATTACCTCCACTTTATAGATAAGGAAACTAAGGCACAGATAGGTGCTAAGGACCTAGTGGAACTGGGATTTGAAATTAGTTAGCCTTGACCCTACAGTTCATGCTCTTAACTAATAATCTGTGATATTTCTAATAGACAAAATATGATATATACAAAACTAATCATTACAAAAGAGACAGAGATAAAGAATGACAGAATTTCAGACAGGAGGATCCTTTTTTGGTGGAAGGGCTAAGTGAAATTAATAAATTTATGGGCATTTTTGCTTTCAATTTTTGTATCCTTTATCCATCTTACTGTCAGAGTCATTTCCTAAAATGTATAGTGATTTCCCTTATTTATCATTAAAGTCTAAACTTCTTATCTACAGTTACAAGGCTATCTAACATGCTGATTTTTGTCTTATTTTTCCATCTTCTCTCTAATCACTCTCCTATTTGAACTATGCTCCAGAAAAACAAACTCATCATTTTTCAGTTGTCTTAAAAATTTGTCCTTTTCTTCCTCTGAACGGTTGATCACTGAATATCTGATTGGACTTTTTTCCACAATCCAATCCCTCCAATCCCCTCTGCGTTATTTGAATCCTATATAAAGCCCTGTACTGTTCCTGTCTCTTCTGTTAAACCTCAATAGACTATTCTACTCTGAAATCAGAATGGCCTCTGTTTAAATATTCTAGCCATCTGATACTGAATCACTCATACCACTTGCTGAATCATTCATATTCTTAGCATCATATTTTTCGTCAGCTGCCATTCACCAACAGGGAGAAGTCATAAGGCACTCTAGGGAGTGATGAAATCTGAGAATAATCTTGGCTGTAAATTATTTCTATAGAGACTTAATGAAACATTTGAACTGTACTCCGTAGCCCCTTAGTTGGTGACTCTCTGTAAAAGTACTCCCAATCTGAATTCATAATGAGAATATTTTTCTCTATTTGTCAATCCATTGATTTGATGCTATTTATGAATTCCAGGTACTCTCCCTCATGGAAGGCAGTGAGATAGTCTGTTTCTGAAATTGGTGCTATGGCTTTGAGTCCATGGACAGTCTCTAATGGCAGACCCTAAAGATGCTCATACGTGCTACTTCCTTACCTCTAGGGCTCCTCTTTCCTGAACTATTTTGCTACCATACTCTAACTTGATTCAGAATCCTTTTTCTCCTGTCTCTGGCATAATATTCCTCCCAAATTTCTCTGTCGGTATCTATTAGTACTCGTAATCCTAGTGATAGTAAATAACATTTATTGAAAGCTTACTAAGTGTCTGACACTTTTTTGCATATTAAATATTTATATAATCTCCACAAAAGTATTTTGAGTAAACTATTATTATTATCCTCATTTTACAGATGAGGAAATTGAAGATTAAGCAGAGAATACAACTTGCCCACATTCCCACAGTAAATAGATGAGCCTATATTTAAACACAGGTAGTGTGAGTCAAGAGCCCAAGCTTTTAACTGTATGCTTTACCAACTCTCTCCAAAGTGGATTTGCCAGTGGTTGCCAAGCTTGTTTTACCGCATGTCCCGTAGCATTAGCCAAATCCCTAGCCCATTATGCCTGGGCAGGTGGAACAGGAGAAGCTTTGAGTCCAGTTGGACTCCACTCTCCATATACTTTTTTTCAATTTGGTAGTTTTGTAGAGGTGGGTTTAACAACAGGTTTTACTTTTTGCATCTTTACAAATGAATTTCTTAGGCTTCCTTAATTTAATAAAGTCACATAGTATTGTGTGTATTTGATTCTCAGTTTAGACCTAGAATAGTTCTGTATCCTCTGCATCATGTCTAGGCAATGTATACGTACTCCTTTAACCTTTGATCTAACAGCCAGTAGTCAAGATGAAAACTCACTCTTCTTAGTTCTAAAGGAATGATTTTAATATAAGGTTCAAATTTCTTTCACAGTAAAGTGTAAAACCTTGGAAAAATATAATCCAGATAACTGTGGACCACCTTTCATTCTTGCCTTTGCCTGTCAAGAGTCCCCAAAATAAAACAAAATAAATAAGTCATCTCCTCTCTGTCTCCAGAAACATCAGAGAATAATGTAGATCTTTGTGGTAGGTTTCCCTAGTATCGGCCCAGGGGTTTTACTGATGCATCAAACAGAAAACACCCTTGTCCCTCTCTTTTCCTTTTCCAGGCATCTGAAGCCCAAGCCTAGCAACCTGTTTAACACATGCAGCCTTTTGGGAGTGTTATGATGCCCTGTGCTCTGACTATGTTCTCTTGAGGGAAATAGCTCTTAGAATTTTCATGAATAAAATTATCTACCATGTTTCATTGTGATAGGGCAAATATAGGGTTATGTAGGACTCAAATTCAGGCCTGGGAGCTCACGAAAGGTAATTGTAGGAGGTAATGTTTCAACTGACAGGTGCAGGAAGAATAGGAGTTTGCCAGGTAAAAGCAGGGGCTGGTGTGGGAGAAGTAAAAGCCCAATTCCACTCAAAACCCTGGTATGAGTGGATTGTTAAAATCTGGTATTTGTTCACAATGGAATATTACTCAATTTTAAGAGAATATTTAAATTATTTAAATTTGTGTTACTTAAATATCACGAAATTCTCCAAATATGTCCATTTGTCTATATATCTATCATATGCATAAGAGTGAAAAATAACCTAGAGCTTTCAATATATAATGCAGCTTATCTTTACTTTTTAATATGAGTAATTTATTTTTTTCTCATAACTTATATCAAGGAAATCATACTTCTAATTATGAGCCTGCTCATTTTATAGCTTAAAATGAGATATTCTTTTTTTCCTGAGTACTTTTTAAAGATTTGCATGACAGTGCATTAATCATTGAGAAAACAGATCATACTAGCTGGACATCTGCCATTTAAATTAAAGGCCAATAAAATAGTTGGATATATTTTCTGCCAAAAAACAGACAGATGGTCAGTTAATCACAGTGTTACATAAATTGAACATGAGACAGTATGACTAATTATCAAATGTGTATTTGTATGTTAACCAGAATCTAACTTAAGCATAAAAATGAAATTAATTTAGGTTTCTATTTTTAGCCAAATATATATTTGTTATATGCATAAGGTATTTTTTTTTGCCCGTACGTGCACCAGTTAAGCCCTATTTCCTCTTTTGTATGGCTTTTTACCATGTGATTCATTTTCTCTGCATTTGTCTTTTTTCTGTCTAGGAAGGCTTGTATTTTTATTCTAAAATGTATCTTTATTATTACCTTATGAATTCTGTATTTTACATAGTATTCATTAGATCTATATCATGAACAATGATAAAAAGAGTTTGTATAACCTTCGTTCTCCCTTTTTCTGCCCCATTACTTATATTTTAAATCAATAGCGTTACTTTTTCATGTGTACCTTAATAAAATCCTTTAAATTAAAGCTCTTAAAAGACAATCCATGAGTTTATTATATTTTCACCTTCTCTCCCCCTTATTTAATTTACCAATAAATTAAATTGTTAATTGTTAATTATAATTTAACAATACATTCTGTATTGTTGCTCTTATCCTAAAATTTGTATTCTAAAACAAATGTTTTAAAAATCTGAAGTTAAATACACATACTGCAATTGTACTTGTATAAATCTCTGTCTCAGACTTTCTTTCCATGAGTGTCTACTAGGTTTGGCTGCATTGTCTTCTTTCATGGAATTTTGTTACAGAAAAGTTAATGACAGGCTAGTTATCTGTCTATGAATAAGGACTTCCTTTAAAAATATTTTATTGCTCAAGAGATTAATATTCAAAACTTAACAAACTATCAATCTTATTTTACTCTTAACTATTGTAATATAATTTTTTGGAACATGTCTGCCACTTGAATATGTCGTTTCAAGTTTTCTTTTTCTTTTAGAAAATTTTGTGTGAATTTTATCTTCAAAAGCATGTTTAGGTCCATTGTCTTAGTTTTCTTCTTTTGACACTTCAAATAATTATTTGATGGATTTTTTTTTGTAAATTATTCCTATCATTTTCTTCCTAATACCTTTTATCTCTTTATTTCTGTGTACTTTTTGTTTGAATGATAGTTTTCATATTTCTTTTCTCTATATATTGCATTATAACTTCCCACACTGATTGTTCTCTATTCTTTCCTCCTAAGTTAGCATTTTTATTTCTGGAAAGCCTCTCCCACCAAATCTGTCATTTCTTGTTTTATTTCTTACTCTATTTACTAGTTATCACCTTTTCTTGTCTGATCATCTCTTCCTTGAATTCCACTTTCTTTCATTTATTTATTTATTTATTTTGCCTTTTTTAAACTCATGATGTCCATTTGTGTTTCTATGCCATTATTGTTCATTGTTTGGGAAGGAATCCACTAAAATTTCTCGTGTGTCTTGGAGTATAAAGCAAGCTGTGACATTGTATCATCATCAGAAAATTTTCCACCACCAGAAACTTTTCACCAATTTGCTTATTTTCTTGCTTGGTGAAGCCTCTTTTAAGTTTTTGGCATTCAAAACTTTCTGTTCACTTAGGTCTCTATTCTCCTTAACATTTTATTGCAGCATTTGGCCTGTAATAGAAGAGATGGTCTAGATAATAGAAAAGTTTCTCCTTAGAAACAACTCCTCCACCATTTTGAGTTATATAATTATCTTCCTAGGACTACTTCTGGTGTTTTCTTTTTCATTCCTACTATAGATAGAAATTGTTGTAATTGAATGATTATTTTGACATACTTTTTAGGGGTATCCACTGTTACAAGTTTGTATACTTTCTCCTTTACATTAGTAACTCATACAATGTTTGAAATTATTAGTGAGGTTGGTCTTCTTACCATATCTTATTAACATATGGGCAAGCTGAAGCTGATGGCAGTTTTCTTATTTGAATAGTTAGTGATTGGTACAATTGGAATGTGAAGTCAGGCATACTGGGTCTGATTGCTTTGCTCTGCTTGTCCGTACTAGGTTGATTCTGGTATCCCTTGTCTCAGTTTAGCCTTATAGGTTTTATATTGTAAGTACAAGCAAATCAATAAAACAAGGGTAGAATAATAACATTTATTCAAAATTCACCTCTTAATTAATCATGTTTTAGGAGATGAATAGACAGAAGTGAAAGTAACAAATCTCTGAGGGAGCTGCAGGATGGAGAAATAGGCAGAGAAAGCCCTAGGGGGAATTCTGCTCCCAGACAGAGTGGAAACAATACTCTCAAATTTCTCTCTCTGTGCTTTCTCTGCAAACTTGGACAGACAGGGACAAGATTTGTGGTAATATTCAGGAAATTAGAGAGATTATTTGAATATTTAGGGCATGTTGGCATAAAAGATTACTATCCAGAATTGGTCAAATCTTTCAAAACTATTCCCAGCAGAAACAATGAAATTGAGAAGAAAATAAAATAGCATCTTTTATCTGCCAAAAAAAACTCACTAACAAAATAAGATTCAACATTAAAATTCACACTCATACTTAAAAATAAAAATATGTAAATATGATGAATAAATAGTGAGATTTTTTTTTTACCACCAATCCTGTACTAGAATGGTAAAGAAAGTACTTCAATGGAAGAAAGATGACAAAGGAAGGAAACATGGAAATGAAAGAAGAAAGAACGGCAATGAAAATGTAAGGTTGTGCAAAATATAGTTGAATACTGACTATACAGTACAATTAAATTGATACCTTGGAGCCTTAAAAATACATTTTGAATATAGTTGATTTAAAATACATGAAATAATCATTTTATAATTATGCGAAATTCTTAGCAAAATTTCTGAAATGGTAAAAGGCAAAATTCACATTTGAAAATAATAAATTCAAAAAAAGATCTTATAATCTTAAGACTAACTGCACAAATAATAACGATGACTAATTAGTTAATGTTAAGAAAATGGAATAATAAACTTTGTGTAGTTAAAAGAAAAAGAAAGTAAGTAAAATGGATTAAAGAGAAAATAAGAGAAACAAAAAGTTGTGTGTCAGATATAATTTCAAATGCATCAGTCATCACATTAAATGTAAATTAATAAAACACTTAAGTTAAAAGATAAGAATTTACATATAAAAATTCTATTCTGCTTCCCAAATGTAAACCTTAAATAATAGCACATCAAATTTGAAAATAAAATGGTGAAAACAACATACACTGCAAATATTAAGCAAATATGTTGACACAGCCCTACAAATGTGAGACAAAGCAGGCATAAAGATAAAAAGCAATGTCCTGGTCATAAATTTTATTATAATAAAGAGAGCAGTAAGCAGAAATGTTTCACAATGCTAACTTAGTAACACACTATATAGTTTCAAAAGTATATAAGGCAAAACTGAACAGGAGTAAAATGAAAAAAATAACTCTCAATAAAGAGAGTTTTTAACATTGCTTTCCTGAGAGCTAGTAAAATAAGCCACCAAAAGAATATATATGTAGAACAAACTGAAAACACAAAAAGAAACTTGATGTATATATAAACATTGCACCCAACAATAACAAAATATACTTTATATGTCAATGAACATTTATCACATTTGACTTTTAAATAAAGGGCCAGCAATGTTATAGATTTACAAATTAAGCAATATACATCTAAAAAATCCATAGGTCAAAAGACAATTTGACAGAACTGAAGAAATATTTTTCTCTGAATGATGAAGATACAGTATATCATATACTATTGGAAATAGCTAAAGCAGTGCTTGCAGGGAAATGCATAGCCTGAAATGACTATTCTAAATAAAAAGAAAATCAAGTAATTATTCAATAATCTAATATCTAATCTCAAAAATGTGGAAAACAAATATTTTCACTCAAGATGTACAAGAAAGTAAATAAAAATCAATGAAATAGAGAACAAATATACAATATCATAAAACAACAAGGCAAAAATTACTTCTTTGAAAACAGTAAAAAAAAAAAATGATTAAGGTCCTAGCAAAATTGTTCAAACAGTAAAGAAATAAAAAATACCAAGCTACTAATATCAGAAACTGAACAGAAGACATACTGAAGATCCTCAGTACAATTCAGAGGTTACAAAAGTTATTAAATATCATACAATAATAAATTTGTCTATTAATATGAAGTGACCAGTTTAATCATAAACTTACCATTTTTCACAAAAAAGATCTAGAATATATAAGCAGCCCTTTATATATTAAAATAACTGAATCTGCTATGTAAAAATTCCATCAATGAAAACTGGAAGTCCAGATGGGTGCTAGTCAGCATGATCAGACAAAGGAAGAGGAGATTTAAAAATTTTTTGAAGGGATAGGCCGGGCGCTGTGGCTCACGCCTGTAATCCTAGCACTCTGGGAGGCCGAGGCGGGCGGATTGCTCAAGGTCAGGAGTTCAAAACCAGCCTGAGCAAGAGCAAGACCCCGTCTCTACTAAAAATAGAAACAAATTAATTGGACAACTAAAAATATATAGAAAAAATTAGCCGGGCATGGTGGCGCATGACTGTAGTCCCAGCT
>CAUYMX010102245.1:0-14234 GCA_963573855.1 Lepilemur septentrionalis | reverse complement strand
TCTACAGGTAAAATTCTTCACTATTATATTAACCTAAAAGTTTACTTTTAAGAATAGGCCAGGGCACATGCCTGTAGTCCCAGCTACTCGGGAGGCTGAGGCAGGAGGATCGCTTGAGCCCAGGAGTTTGAGGTTGCTGTGAGCTAAGCTGACGCCACGGCACTCACTCTAGCCCGGGCAACAGAGTAAGACTCTGTCTCAAAAACAAACAAACAAACAAAAAAAAAACTACTTTTTTGAGGTATGGTTGACATATAAAAAGCTGTATATATTTGATATACACATTTCAATGAGTTTGGGAATAAATATTCACCTGTGAAACCATCACCACCATCAAAGGCCATAAACATGTCCCCCACCTCTCAGAATTTCTTTCCATTTCACATAAGATCTACCTTCTTAGCAAATTTTAAGTATGTAATACAATATGGTTAGCTATAGGCGCCATGCTATTAGTAGATCTTCAGAACTCATTTAACTTACATAATTGAAATTTTGTTCCCTTTAACCATCACCTTCCAGTTTCCCCCTCCTCCCAGTCCCTGGCAACCTCCATCATACTCTCTGCTTCTGTGAGTTTGACTATTTTAGATTCCATGTAAAAGTGAGATCATACTGTATATTTTTATGAGTCTGGCTTATTTCACTTACATAATATTCTCCATGTCCATCCATGTTGTCACAAATGGCAAGATTTATTTATTTCTTAAGGCTGAATAATTGTTCATTGTATGTATATACCACATTTCCTTCACCCATTCATTGTCAATAGACATTTAGGTTGTTTCCAAGTCTTGGCTACTGTGAATAATGCTGGAATGAACAAGAGAGTGCAGATATCTACTAGAGATCCTGATTTCGATTCCTTTGGATGTATACCCACAAATAGGATTGCTGGATCCTATGGTATTTATATTTTTTAATTTTTTGAAGAACCTTCATACTGTTTTCCATAGTGGCTGTACCAATTTACATTCCTACCAGCAGTGTATGAGGGTTTCCTTTTTCTCCATATCCTTGCCAACGCTTGTTATCTTTTGTTTTTTTAATAATAGCTATCCTAACCGATGTGATCAAAATCATTGTGGTTTTAATTTGCATTTCTCTTTGGTTTCCATTTGCATGAAATATTATTTTCCATCTCTCACTTTTAGTCTATGTTTGCTCTTTTTTTTTTTTTTTTGCTTTACTATTTTTTTAAAACTTTTTTTTTAGATTTTTTTTTAATTTTAGCATATTATGGGGGTACAAATGTTAAGGTTACATACATTGCCCTTGCCCCCCTTTATGTTTGCTCTTAAATCTACAGTAACTCTCTTGCAGGCAGCAAATAGTTGGATCTTATCTTTTTATATACTCTGTCATTCTATGTCTTTTGATTGGAGAATTTAATCCTTTTACATTTAAAGTAATTTTTAACAGGTAAGGACTTACTATTGCCATTTTGTCCATTGTTTTCTGTTTTGTAGTCTTTTTGTTCCTTTCTTCTTTTCTTGGTGTGCTGAGCTGCTTTTAAAGCAGACTTCTATCATTCCATCTGTTTTGAGCTCCAGCTTTACCTTCTCCCAACTTCTAGAGGTTTGTGGGCTCCGAATCCCTCACACTTTCTGGATGTTCTGTGATGAATTGCTTCTGAGACAGAGTTCCCTACAGGCAGGTAAAGAGTCAGCTTTTCAAGGTCTGCTAATTAGTTTTATCTTGTTCCTCTACCTTCTAGCTTCCAACATTTTGTTGCTTCTACTAACCTGATCATTGTCCATGTGAGTTTATGTCTTAAAGAAATAAAATTCTCTTTATTATTATATGAGTGAGATTTTGAGAGGCAGCTGAACTACACGTACATGTTTAGTATGCCATCTTTATCCTGAACTCTGAAAGACATTTTAGAAAACTTTCACTGCAAAGGTATCTACAAACTTTTTTTTTTTTTTGCTTCAAGGGGAAAACCAACAGCTCTATGCAAAGTGGTATTGTCCTAATTTTACTTGCTATTCAAAGTATAGTCCTAGAACTAGGATCATCAGTATTACCTAGGTATCACCTGGGTGCTTGTTAGAGATATAGAATCCTGAGCCCCCAACAGGCATATTGAAAAGAATTAGCATTTTAAAAGATTCATAGCAGATTCCTATATACATGAAAGTTGAGAAGTGCTAACATGAAACTTTACTTAACTTCTACTGTAATAAGTTAACTCTAATGAATTTTATTTATTTATTTATTTATTTATTTATTTATTTATTTTTGAGACAAAGTCTCACTCTTGCTGGGGCTAGAGTGCCGTGGCGTCAGCTTAGCTCATAGCAACCTCAAACTCCTGGGCTTAAGCAATCCTTCTGCCTCAGCCTCCCAAGTAGCTGGCACTACAGTCACGCACCACCATGCCTGGCTAATTTTTTCTATATATTTTTAGTTGGCTAATTAATTTCTTTCTATTTTTAGTAGAGATGGAGGTCTCGCTCTTGCTCAGACTGGTTTCGAACTCCTGACCTTGAGCGATCCTCCCGCCTTGGCCTCCTAGAGTGCTAGGATTACAGGCATGAGCCACCGCGCCCGGCCAACTCTAATGAATTTTAATCTGGGATTTAAAAATCTTAGTACTTTCCCTTACTAGATTAGTCTCCAAATTCTAGAGATTGCTGAGAGGAATACACCAGTTTTCATGGAAATGTCCCTTTCCCCCTTTATAAACCACGTCTATGTATTTGAGTCAGCAACAGGTATGAATGAACCAAAAATTCCATTTCATTTACTGCAAGAGATGTCAAACTCATTATGTTCAGGCTTTTTTAGTTGCCTACGGTTCTTGAGGTTGGTGTTGGGATTTTGTAGATTGGACAGACTGAGTTTCAGTCACACTTTGAGCTGCCAGAATGAGAAGGTAGCTTCCCTTAGGGACAAGGGATAGATTGTTTAGTTGTATGCCCAACATCTCACCCAATCATTAGCGTTCAGTGATTGTCAGGTGAGTGAATCAAAAATAAATTAAGTTACAATCCCTGCTTTCAAGATATCCACAAACCAACAGAGAAACCAAGAAGTAAGTTGGATAATTATCCTACAGAGGTGACCAGTTCTAGAAATAGTAAGCACAAAGAAAGGGTATCTAACTCAGCATTGCTGGCAGAAGAAGGAGCCAAAAAACTAACCCTCTTGTTGAGCAGAGCTCCTCTCTGACTTTAGTGTCTATCGGAATCACCTGGTGGGCTTGTTAAAGCACAGACAGCTGTGTCTCATCCTCAGACTATCTGAGGTGGGGGAGGCCAAGAATGTGCATTGCTAACAACTTCCTAGAAGGTGCTGGTAATGCTGGTCTTAGAACCACATTTTGAGAACCACTGGTTAATTACAAAGAATTCTGGTGGCTGGACTCCAGCAGCTCACAGGCAGGAGGCAGGGAATGGGAGATGACACTGAAGGCAGAAGCCTAAGGAATAGAGATTTTGTTGTGGAGATTGTGGGGAGCCATTAGCAGGTTTTATGGGGGAGAGTGATGGATTCCTGTTTGCTCTTTGGAAATACCACTTTGGGTGTGGTGTGTGGGATAGATCAGAGGCGGGACCAGAAAATGAAATAAGTGGTTTGTCATAGCTATGCAGACAAGGGATAATAAAAACTTGGAATAAGGGCAAGAGGAGGAAAGATCCCTAGGACTTGGTGGCCAATTGAAAGTGGGAGGGGAAGAGATGGAGGAATTATGAGATCTATCAGATTTGTGGCCAGGTGTGCATTGGAATTGTGTTACTCAACACACAGGAAGAGGAGTGGAAGACAGTAAAGGAGGTAAGTTGTGTGCAGGACATGTTGGATTTGAGATGTGCTCAAGCTGTCTGGGTGGACCTCCTTGTAGACTGTTTCATTCATGGGTCTGGAGGCCAGGAGCAAGGTCTGGGAAGTAATTTGGCCCTTCCCTCCTTCCACTTCAATATGGTCTCCCATATTTTGGATCAGGCATTGTATTTGTAAAGAAACAATATTAATATTACATAACCTTTAATGGCCTTGAGAACACGATACTTTTCAAGATGTTTTCTCAAGAAAACACATGTTCTTCTTTTTTGATTGGGGGCCGGGGGAGGGAGGAAAAAGACTTGAAATACTACCAGTCTTCTAACACCAGAAGAGGTTAATAAAGCCACCCTCTGTCTGACAGGCCAGTCGAATTGGATCTTAGTAAGCTTGAAAGGGGAGAAATCACTTGACTGGTCTTCAGGGCCATATGACCAACAGCTGAGACTAATTAGCTGGATTGTGGGTTTTTATAGCGGTGCCTGATTTTGAAAGTTGATGGAGCGGACTGCTTTTCAAAAGGCTCTTTTGAAAACATTTATAAGTAGGCCATTCTGACTTTAACATTTCTCTTTGTCTTAACATTAGACAAAAAGTAACCTTGAAGAGGACATGTGATTGGAAGTTGTCAATTGTGGAAGTGTTGGCAACTCTAGTCTCTAAAGTTTTAGAAAAACTGGACAAACGGTTCTCTGCCCTGTCAAGGTATGGTTTTGCATTTATCTTTTTTTTTTTCTTGCAGTAGTTTTGAGCTCTGCCATGCCAATTTTCAAAATGCTTAAATCATGTGCAATTTACCATAAATACCATTGCACATATTATTATTTTTAATCAAAGACTTCACGATGTCTGCCGAATTTCTTGGGATGAGTTTGAAAGGTGCATTTTCAATGACCAGGGAGTGAATATGAATACTGACTACATTCTTCCTTTCTTTTCTGTATGCTAATAAAGTAAGATAAGTTTTTATTCTTAGGTAATATGTTGAGTAAGAGAGCTAAGAAACTGAATTATTCTAAGAGTCTTGCTTATCCTCTGAGGATTTTATTGACAAAAATTCAAGCTTATTGGAATTTTGTTTTTAACATTAATAGCTTTAATGGAGGAATGTGTGTTTTTTAGTATAAGGCATACTTCTTTGAATTGAATCTGCCTTGAAATTATTAGTTTTGTTAGGTTTGATGAGGGTATTGTGGCTAGGTGAATAAAGGTCCGTATATTTTAGAGGTGCATAGTGAAGTGTGTAGGAGTGAAAGGTCCGGGTGATGAGTGTACTGGGAGGTTTCATGACACAATTCTCTACTTTTGGATAGTGTATTAGTTTACTAGGGCTGCTGTAACAAAGTACCATAACGTACCCGGTGGCTTCAAAACTGAGTGACTTCAGCAACAGAAATGTATCATCTCACAGTTCTGGAGCCCAGAAGTCCGATCAAACTGTTAGTCGGATAGGTTCCTTCCGAGGACTGTGAGGGAAGATCCATTCCAGGCCCCTCTCCTTGGCTTGTAGATGCCTGTCTTTTCCCTGCGTCCCTCATGTCATCTTCCCTCTGTTCAGGTCTGTGTCCAGATTTCCTCTTCTCATCTGGACATCAGTCATATTGGATTAGGGCCTATGCTAATGGTCTCTTTTTAACTTAATTACTTCTGTAAAAGTCCTATCTCCAAAAAGATTACATTTTGAGGTACTGGGAGTTAAGACTTCAACATGTGAATTTTGGAGGAACACAATTCAACCCACAATAAATATGTTTGCAAAATTTCATAGTATTGGCCGGGCACGGTGGCATTTGCCTATAATCCCAGCACTTTGGGACACCCAGGTGGGAGGATCACTTGAGACCAGGAGTTTGAGACCAGCCTGGGCAACATGGTAAGACCTCCATCTCTATAAAAAATAAAGAAAAATCAGCCAGGTGTGGTGGTGTGCACCTTTAGTTCTAGCTACTCAGGAGGCTGAGGCGGGAGGATTGCTTGCGCCCAGGAGCTGGAGGCTGCAGTGAGCTATGATTGTGCCACTGCACTCCAGCCTGGGCCACAGAGTGAGACCTCATCTCTAAAAAAAATTAATATCACATTTTAAAGATTGGTCCCCAAATGCATGCAATAAACATTTTATGCCAAGTGCCTGGACTGTGGTGGATGCTCAGTGTGTGAAGGTGAATAAGACATGGTCCCTGCTCACTAACTCATGGTTTAATCAAAGGTATGGATTTAACTAACTCATGGTTTAATCAAAGGTACGGATTTAACTCTGTGAGTGTGCATGTGTTTACTTATGGCTTCCACTGAGTTGTAGCCACTTTCATAGTGTCGTGTCCCTGGAAGCACAATCAGGCTCCTGGCACATGGACAGTCTGATATCCTAGGACAGGCAACTGGAAGGGCTCGCTTGCCCTGAGTATCCTCAACTATAGGTTAAAAGTACAAGGATTCTTAATGTTCATCTCCAGCCATCTCATTTTACAGGTGAAGGCTTAGAAGTGATAAAATCATTCGGCTAATTTGTGTCAGAGACAAGGCATCCTGCCGGGTATCCCGACTTCCACTGCTGGGTGCTTATCAGGAAACAAAACATTTTGTTTTCTTTGCCACAGCAAATGCTTTTCACTTGGGAGTGAACCCAGAGCCCCATTATCAGAAGGCATTGTGGAAAAGAGCCTTGATTACAAATTGACATTCTCTGTCATGATTCTTAGATTATAAGTATCAAAAAAAAATGTTTCAGGAGGAGTGTTTATTCATGAGGGCATCCCATCTGTAAAATGAAGTTGGATTTAATACATCCCAAAGGGGTTTACCCCTGGTCTTGGTTGCTTTCTCTGTCTCTTCCCACTCTGTCCTTATCCTTCTAGACAGCGTTCAATGACCCTGCAGCCATTAGAATACAAACAACATTTTTCTTCTTTCTTGCTGCTTCTGCTGCCTGCAAGACAGGAACTGTGGCAGAAACGGAGCGGGTTGATGAAACCCTGCTGCCCGGCAGGATGGCACCATGGCAACGGGGCTGCGCACGTTTGTGGCCAGGGCAGGCTGCCTCTGCCTGCTGCTGTTTCAGCTTCCGCCCCCTCCAGACCTTCAGTACCTGAGTATTCAAAAAGGAAATGGTCACCTCCCCCGCATTTCTGTTTTTCTTTCTTAGGATTAAAGCTTCCTGAGAGATCAGGCCATCTTTTGCTATTATTCCATCTTTCCTCCATCTGAACTTGGTGGATTTAGAGCCAGAGCTCAGGATATAGCATAGGTTGATAGCTGATGAGTCATTATGAAGCCCATTAAAAACAAAAGCTGATTATTGCAGGAGCTATTATTTATTTGCCCTGTCTTTGCAAGAGGATTTTTTTTTTCTATGCTCCTGGTGTGGCTGCAGCATGGCTGGGGCCCTGCCCTCTTTGCAGAGCAGAGGTCCCCTGCCATGGGGGCGATGGGAGTGAGGGGGAAATGGGTGAGGGATGAGGCCTGGTGCTGCTAGAGAGATGAGCTCGCATTGCTCATCTGGAGGCAGGAGCCGCTTTGCTCGAACACAGACATAAATCATCCTTCCAAGAGTTGAGAGCATCAATTTTTTTGTCGTTTTTTCTTGTCTTCCCCAGTTCATACTCTATCAGGTTTTCCTTCTCAGTGACATAATCTGAGCAGGGATCCTTTAGCTGTCCTTTAGCTAGATTCATCACCCAGCAAAGGAGAAAATCCAGATGGCTTTACACGTGCAGCTCTGTTGCTGTGGTAACCAACCCAGCCTGTGGGTTGTCGCTGCTCTAAAAATCCCCTTCCTAGTGTCCTTGGCTCTCTCTTGCCACCCCTTACATTCTGGTGCTTTCCTCACTTTAAATGCCCATCTCATCTCTCCCATGGCCTCTGTGTTGGTGACTGTAAAATTCATGGCGTTATTCTTCTTTTGAGCTCTAGTGCTGTCTTCCAAGTGCCAACTAAGCACAACTTTCTGGATGTCCCTCAGACATTAGGGATATTTAATTGGTGGTGTCCCATACAGTATAACACGGTAGTTGAGAAGGTGCCTGAGTTCAGATCTTGGTTCTGCCAATTCTGGCTACATGACCTTGGGCAAGTTTCCTATTCTTTTTGTGCATTGATTTTTTTCATCTGTGGATTGGGAACCTTATAGGGTTGTTGTGAAGACTAAATGAGTTAATATTTTAAAGGATTTAGAGAAGTTCTCAGTAAGTATTAATTATAATAATGTAGTGAATGACAATGAATATCAGACTTCCCTTATCAAATCCCATAAAAAATGTTACACCTTTTGGATTGGTGTCACTAATTATTTTGTTTATAATGTCTGTTGTCTTTAAAGGATTATGCATATTTGGGTGACATACGAGGTAAAGTTCATCCCCATGTTATCCTGTGTACTGTGTAGTTTTTTTGTTGTTGTTTTTTTTTTCTCTTCCTGGCAGGGCCTTCAGGGTGCAGGAGGCCAGGACAGGGGTGTGGCCTTTCACCTCTGCTGATCTGCCTTTGGCGTCCACCACCCTCCTCCTTTATGGCTGATCTTTTTTTTTTTCTTCTTTATTGAAGTATACTTTACATATCATGCCTTTACTCCATTTTAAGTGCACAATTAAATGATTATTAGTGAATTTACCAAGATGTA
Source organism: Lepilemur septentrionalis (assembly GCA_963573855.1). Taxonomy (NCBI): domain Eukaryota; kingdom Metazoa; phylum Chordata; class Mammalia; order Primates; family Lepilemuridae; genus Lepilemur; species Lepilemur septentrionalis. Next base: position 5,830 of record CAUYMX010102245.1, on the reverse strand, counting down.
CAGTTAATCACATAAATCAGTTTTAATGTACTGTGTAGTTTTTGTCCATTCACATTTGTCACTTGTCCCTCCATGTGCCTGGACACTCATGTTCTGATTTTAGTCCCTGGCTCAAAAGCCCTTTGTGTAGTTTTCCTGATTCCCTCACTGGGCGTAGTGGGCTCCTCCCCCTCCCTCTGGCCCTATCTCCTGTTCCCCTAGCATTTTGTGCATACTTCTATTACAGTTCCTGTTTCACTACATTTTCACTGTTCATTTCCATGTGGAGCTCGCTTATTAAGGCTGTTGTTCTTCTAGAACCACGTTCTTGGCTCTTAATGTAGTGACAAGTACATTAACATCCTCAATGCTTGTTTGTTAGATGTTTGACTGATGTGCTCATGAGCTGTTGCCTGAATTTCAATCGCTCAAACCAGGCTCTTTCCCTCCTCAGTGGCTTCTAGCTTTGCTGGTGTATATTTGGATTGGTGGTAGAGGCCAATCCATGTTTCTAACTTCATTTAAAATTATTATTGTTTTTGAGGCAGGGTCTCACTATGTTGCCCAGGTTGGTTTCAAACTCTTGGGATCCAGTGATCCTCCTGCCTCAGCCTCCCGAGTTGCTGGGACTATAGGTGCACACCACCATGCCTGGCTTTCATTTAAAATTATTAACAGCTTTTGGATTGGTATATGTATGCTGTTCTGCAATTAACTGCTATTATATTTGAGGGATATTTAATATTATATATTTCTTTTAGGATAATTGTATGTAGGATAAATGAAAAAAACTCGGTAAAGTTTTTTTTTTAAAGTGGGTTGGGTCCTAAATTATTAGGTAGAGTTCAGAAATTTGGCTTTAACTTGTTTAATTTTAAAATTAAGATGTGGTTTTGAGACAGGGGCTGGCCCATTTAACAGATAGTGTTGAATTACAGAATACATAAGCATCATTCCTTATCTCTCTGAGATGCTTGCCATTTTGAAATCTGTTACCCTATTTTTTAGGTGTTATAATGGGGGAGCTCAAACCCTAAAGTCAGAGTACTGTATTGAAAAAAAACAAAAGATAGCTAATGAATTTTTGATATTTCTCTAGAGGATGAAACACCTTTTCTGTTGAAAATGTTCTGTAATAAATCTGCCTGTAAGTGACTGCATCTCTAGTCGCTTTTTTTCTAGCCCAAGACAAGAGCAACTTATGTAAATATAATGTGGTACATTTGAAGATTGGTTTTGGGTAAGATCATCTTAAGTACTTGGCACTTATTAGGTATTTCATTTTTTAGCCATTCCAATATTTATTAATTACTCTGAGAACTATCTCCTTTCCCTCTCGCCCACTACCCTCCCCTTGGAGAATGCACAAGGAGGGAAGAGAATGACTTTGAAAGAGAATTCTTGCGTGCAAAGTATGAATCAAGAATAGAAGCCAGGAAAGCGAGAGAAGAAGCTAGAAGGAAGGAAAGACAAATATCAAAGGCAGAATAAATAAAAAAGATGGTAAATTGACAGATTGAAAAATCATATAATCTCAATACATGCAGGAAAATTGTTTTTTAACATTATGACATTTATCAGAAGTTTTAAAGACTCAATTTTTGATACCCTCCCCCCAACCTGCAAGCCTCCCCCCAGTCAACACCCCATACCGGAGTGGTACATTGATTACCATCAGTGAACCTGCATTGTCACTTTGTTGTCATTCACAGTCCATAGTTTGCATTAGGGTTCACTCTTGGTGTTATATATTCTGTGGGTTTCGACAAATGTATGATGACATCTATCCAGTATTATATTAATAATATATATGGAATAGTTTCACTGCCCCAGACATCCTCTGTTCTGTCTGTTCGTCTCTTCCACTCCCCAATCCCTGGTAACCACTTATGTTTTTACTATCTTCATAGTTTTTCCTTTTCCAGAATGTTACATAATTGGCATCGTACTGTATATAGTCTTCTCAGATTGATTTCTTTCACTTAGTAATATGCATTTAAGGTTCCTCCATGTCTTTTCATGGCTTGATAACTTATTTCTTCTTAGCTTTGAATACTATTTCATTGTCTGAATGTACCACAGTTTATTTAGCTATTCACCTACTGGAGGACTTCTGGTTGCTTCCTGGTCCTGGAAATTGTGAATAAGGCTGCTACAGGTATCTGTGTGCAGGTTTTTGTGTGGATATAAGTTCTCCCCTCATTTGGGCAAACACCAGGGAGTGCGATTGCTGGATTGTATGGTTTAGTTTTGTGAGCAACTGCTAAACTGTCTTGCAGAGTGGCTGTATCATTTTGCATTCCCACCAGCAGTGAAAGAAAGTTCTTGTTGTTCCACATCCTCACCAGAATTTGGTGGCGTCAGTGTTTCAAATTTTGGTCATTCTAATAGGTATAGTGATATCTCATTTTAATTTGCAGTTTTCTAGTGACATAGGACATTAAGCATCTTCCCACATACTTATTTACCAATCTGCATGTCTTCTTTTGTGAAGTTTTAAAATGTTTTAAAGGCATTAAAGAATACATAAATGGAGAAATATACACCTACATGGATATATAGATTAAATATCACGGACAGGTCAATCTTCTCAGTTTGATTTATAGATTTAATGCAGTCCCAATCAAAATCCTCATATGGTTTTTGAGGAACTTAGATAGAAGTGTGAAGGGTCAAGAATGTCCATAGTAAGTTGGGGCACCAGTCCGACCAGATATGATGGTGTTTTATAAGGCTTAGTGATTAAGGCATTGTGGTATTGGCCCGGAGGTGGCCAAAATGATCAATGGAACAGAATAGAAAGTCCTGAAACAGATCTGTCCATACATGGCAGATCACTGGGGAAAGGATGATTGTATTTAGTAAATGGTACTATGATGATTGGATATCTTTAAGGGAAAAATAATGAAATTGGATTCCTATATACACCTTAAATTTCCAGTGTATTAAATAAAAACTTCAATGTGAAAGGCAGTACCTTTTGGAAAATAACATAGAAGAATATCTTTATCACTTTAGATAAAGAAGGATTTCTCCATCATGATATAAAGAGAACTAACTATAAAAAATTAATCAATTTGACTAAGAGCCATTAAAAAAGTAAAAAGACAAACCGCAAACAGGAAGAATATATTTGCAACGTATGTAGCTGATAAATAGTATCAGAATATATGAAGAACTTGCACATCCATAACAAAAAGACAACTGAATATAAAAATAGGGAAAAGACACAAATGTGCTTTTTAATAAGAGGAAACTGAATGGCCAAAAAATTTTTAAAAAGTTCAACCCCATTAGTAATCAGAGAAATGCTAGCTTAGATCACAGTGTGTTACCATTTTAAGACGTCTGAACAACAAACACCAAAGATTGGTTAAGATGTGAAGTTAGTGGGAGGCCAAAGCAAGAGGATTGCTTGCAGTCAGGAGTTCGAGACCAGCCTGAGCAAGAGCAAGACCTCATTTCTACCAGAAATAAAAAAAATTACCCAGGCATAATGGTGTGCCCCTGTATTCCCAGCTACTTGGGAGGCTGAGGCAGGAGGATGGCTTGATCCCAGGAGTTTGAGGTTGCTGTGAGCTATGATGATGCCACTGCACTCTACCTGGGGCGACAGAGTGAGACTGTCTCAAAAAAAAAAAAAAAAAAAAGTGAAGTTAAGAGTATAAAACAATGATATTAGACAACAATTTGGCATTATTTTGTATTACTGAACATGCACATACCTGCAGCTTGGATAGTTCACTCTTTGACATCTACCCTAGAGCAGAGCTTCCCCTGGTGTGCACTGAACTGGTTCCGGTATGTTGAGATATTGAACCCCTCTTCCCTTGGGGTAGCTGGGCAGGGCCTGACCTTTCTGGAGCCCTCATACCTGTTGCCTTTGCTCATGAGCATTTCCCTTGGTAGGTCATAGAAATATCACGAAAAAGGCTAGAAAGCAATTTGCTAGAGAAACTTTTGCTGGTGTGCATCAGGAGACATGTATGACGTATTTTGAGTAGTATTGTTTTAAGTGAGAACAAAAACACAGCAAACATGTAAACACAGTTAAACAAATTCTTTTCTGAAAACCCACAGACATTAAGTAATTAGAGAAGGGTTTTAACATATCATTTATTAGTATCAATGGTAAAAGTGGTAATTATTTCAAGGAGAGTGAGAGAGGCAGGGAAGGAGTAGGAGAAGAATGATGTTACTACAGGCCAGTGTGTGTTTTCCTTGACATGTGGTCAGATGAGTAGTGTATGATGATGATGGTGAGCAAGACCTAAGTTTCTGAAGGCTCCCAAGGAGAAGATGCTGTGCCGGCGAAGGGGCATGCAGCTGTCTTCTCTGACATTTCCCTAAAGTACCTTACAGCAGAGCAATGATGTCTGGAAATAAAGTTTCATTAGTTCGGCAGGGGCTGCCCATCATGTCCCGTGTAATTTAGTTTGGCTGAGAACACCCTGCTGCGGTCCTTGGTCATGTTCATGCTGAACTAACAGAGTGTTCCGTCTTCTGTGGTTTGTACGGTCACGGCCTTCTTTTCAGACCTTTCACTGTTGGCCACTCTGCCTCTGTTGCGAAGACGGAGGTAAATGTGGGCTGCAGGGAATAGGGGTGATTTTCAAGCATTTCTCTCTGGCATGGCTTTGGTGATCCCTGATGCTGACCCTGCCTTAATACAATCTCATTATCTTTCACCTCCAAAAATCTAACATCCACCTGAAAACATCTTATGGCCACCCCAGCTCTCTCCCCTCTTCCACTTCAAATGTCTTATTTTTGTTGGCAACACCATTTTGTCCTGCTGGCCACCTAGGCTGCATTCTTTGGAGTTTCCTTTGTTGCCTCCCGATCCACTCAATGTGGCACTGTGTCCTATGTCAAAATTAATGTCTCCTGAATCCCCTCCTTCCCATTCCCACTACGACTGCCCTCATCTAGGCTCTCATTTTAAGGGAGTTATAGGTGATTCAAGGGACAGCTGTCACCGTGACCCCACTTACATTTCTCATGGCTAAGCACTGAACTTTGAACCTATAGAGCATAGAATGTGCTGGGAAGCAACCATTGAGTTCAAACCTCTTATTTCATATTTGAGAAAGCAAGGCCTGCAGAGGGGTGGCAACCCATGCTGGATCCACATAGCTGGTGGCAGAGGAACTAGAACCCCACACGAATAGGGGTTAGTCGTCCAGCCATCTTCAACTTGCTACGTTAACTCACAAGCATCCCTTTGAGTTTCCAGCCAGTTTGGTAGTTATTAGTGTGTTTGTCTTATCTCTGTATGACTTAGAAATCTTGAGAGGATTATATTTTATTTCTATTTGTATCCTTTGAAGTGATTAGCAAGGCTCCTCAATCCTAGTTCAGCTGGGCTAGGTGCAGTGGCTCACACCTATAATCCCAGATTTGGGAGGCCGAGGTGGGAGAATTACTTGAGGCCAGACCAGTCTGGGCAACATAGCAAGACCCCGTCTCTACAAAAAGAAAAATATTTGTTCAATTGAAGTCAAAACATGCCCTTGTACCAACATGCTGCTTTTCATATTCCTCACCATTGAGCTAAATGCTGCCTGGCTTGAAGGTGCTCAGCTCAGGTCCTGGCTCTTGCTTGAAGCCTTGGTCACATTGGTCCCCCTTTCTGACCCTTTCTGACCTCCAGGGTGTCTATTTGTATTATAAAACAACCATTTTACATGTAACCAGTAGTTTACTGGGTTTTTTTTTATTTCAATAGATTTAGGGGGTCTAAGTTGAATTCCATTAGATTTATAAATTGTCAGTGGTAAAGTCTGGGCTTTCAGTGTACCCATCACCCAGATAGTGTACATTATATCCAACAGGTAATTTTTAACCCCTC
>CAUYMX010102244.1:0-20557 GCA_963573855.1 Lepilemur septentrionalis | reverse complement strand
TCAAGAAAGAAAAAAAAAAAAAGAAATTAGACTAAATAATAACCCTACAATGGTCTCTAAGTGTTCAAGTGAAAGGAAGAGTTGCACATCTTTCACTTTAAGAAAGCAAAAGAAGTGTTAAAGTTTAATGAGAAATGCATGTTGAAAGCTGAGATAGGCCAAAAGCGAGGCCTGTTGTGCCAAACAGCTAAGTTGTGAATGCAAAGGAAAACTTCTTGAAAGAAATGAAAAATGCTACTCCAGCAACCATGTGAACGATAGATAAGAAAGCAAAACAGCCTTGTTGCTGAGATGGAGAAAGTTTGAGTGGTCTGGACAGAAGATCAAACCAGCCACAACATTCTCTTAAGCCAAAGCCTAATCGAGAGCAAGGCCCTAACTGTCTTCAATTCTGTGAAGGCTTACAGAGGTGCGGGAGCTGCAGAAGAAAAGTCTGAAGCTAGCAGAGGTTGGTCCATGAAGCTTAGGGAAAGAAGCCATCTCCTGAACATACAAGTGCAAGGTGAAGCAGTAAGTGCTGCTGCAGAGGCTGCAGCAAGTTATCCAGAAGATCCAGCTAAGATCACTGATGAAGAAGTTGACTACACTAAACAACAGATTTTCAATGGAGATGGAACAACCTTCTATTGGAAGAAGATGCCATCTAGGACTTACATAGCTAGAGAAGAGAAGTCAATGCCTGGCTTACAAGCTTCAAAGGACAGGCGGACTGTCTTGTTAGGGGCTAATGCAACTAGTGCCTTTAAGTTGAAGCCAGTGCTCATTTGCCCTTCCAAAAATCCTAGGGCCCTTAAGAATCATGCTAAATCTACTCTGCCTGTGCTCTGTAAATAGAACAGCAAAGCCTAGATGACAGCACATCTGTTTACAGCATGGTTTACTGAATATATTAAGTCCACTCTTGAGACCTACTACTCAGAAAAAAAGATCATTTTCAAAATATTACCGCTTATTGACAATGCCTGTGGTTACCCAAGAGCTCTGATAGAGAAGTACGAGATTATTGTTTTTTTGAGCCCACTAACACAACATCCACTCTGCAGCCTACGGTTTGAGGAGTGATTTGGACTTTCAAATCTTATTATTTAAGAAATACGTTTCATAAGGCTACAGCTGCCATAGATAGTGACTCCTCTGATGAATCTGGACAAAGTAAATAGAAAACCTTCTGGAAAGTATTCACCATTCTACATGGAGTGAGCATCAGGAACTCCAGGCTGGGGAATAGAAGTGATGTCTTCAAAAGCCTCCTACTTCATGCTTTAAAAAGGACTGTTAAAAAAAATATCCTCATGCACAGAATGCCAGCCATTTGGCATATCATACCCTGGTTAAATCATTAACTAGGATCAGCTGGATTCAAGAGGGTGTTATTGTGACTATTGTCAATCAGTAATAAATACAGAGTTTCACGGGAATAGATTCAGGGATGCAAACTCATCCTGCTTTCCCCTCAGTTCTCCCCTGCCAAGAACATAATCTACACTTCTTCAGGGTAAACCCAAGAGACACTGTGACTCAGCTGAGATCACTGTGCTATTCCCTGGAACGGCCAAACCTAAATACTGAAGAGTTCATTCCCCTAGTTCAGCGGTCTCAACCTTTTTGGCACCAGGGGCCAGTTTCATGGAAGACAATTTTTCCACGGATGGGATAGGGGTGGGGGAGCTCAGGCGGTGAGGGGGAGTGGCTATAAATACAGATGAAGCTTCACTCACCCACTGCTCACCTCCTGCTGTGTAGCCAGGTTCCTAACAGGCCACAGACCATACTGGTCTTAGGCCTGGGGTTTGGGGATGCAGCTCTAACTCATAACTCCTGACCTGCACTTTCACCTGGTAGCTATCTCTCTTGGTTGTGTGCACACAAACCTCGTGCACCATGGCAAGCACAGTCCCCTTCTAGTTGTAGCAAAAGGAAGAAGGTTATCGCCTCCATCCTCCCCACGAATGTGGCATGTGTAGGAAAGACCGGACGTCCAGTCCCAACTTGCCTTTCACCAGGCAGATTCACTTTAAACAAAGCATTTAATTTCTCAATGTCTCAATTTCCTCATCTTTAATTTGGAAATAAGAATATTGCCTTGCAAAGTTGTTGTGGGGATTAAGAGGTCACAATGTGAGAATGTCCCCTAGCACAGTGAGTTCATAGTTAGTAATCTATAGATACTGAGCCCTTCTCCCCAACTCAATCACCAGAAAATTATTTCACCTGGAGTCAGAACAAAATTCTTTTGTCAAAACCACTGAAGAAATCAAAAACTCCAGTTTCTGTTACCCTTGAAATTCTACCCCTATTTATGTACCAGAGCCTTCCACGGCAGCCAAAACCTACCCTCTGGGAAAGTTCTAATGTCAATCTTTCCCACCTCAATGTGAATTTCTACTTCTCTGCATATTTTTCCCAGAGACGTGTCATGAGAACTATCCAACCGCATCATGGAAAGAAAGGCCTCGCCTCTCAGTAAAGTAAATCACATCAACAGCAAGAATTCTCCTGGTGCACCCAAATCACACCAAATAGGTGCCCCTCTTTCACAAGGGTAGCTCCAGCTGGAATAGCAATAAAAATAGCAAGGATCATCTTCCTAGGGGACTGCAAACATTTTTAGTAGGAAACGCCTCTCTTTTTCCAAATTAAATTTTGCCTTGGACGCTAGTATTTATAATATAGATACTATTATATTTTATTAATATAAATTTATTTTAGTTTAAATTTATAAACTTTGATTACAACCTGAAAAGTATAAACAAGAGGCTGTTTTGAAAATGGGACTTTACCATAAAAAAAAGTATATGAGGTGATGGTTGTGTTAATTAGCTTGACTTAACCAATCCATGTGGTAAACATATATCAAAATATCACATTGTATCCCATAAATATATACGGTTTTTTTGAAAATTAAAAACAAAGAAATTGAGACATTAGATGACAATCAAATTTTTTATCATCTTTAATAACTTATGTTGTGGGTGTTGTTTCTGTTTTGGTTGTTCAGTGTCAGGAAAACCCTACCACACAGATAAGTCGTCTTAATCGTTCCAGTCTTTTAAGTTTTCTTCTGTCCACCTCAGGAGACGTTTTGACAAAACTGTCATTATCCTGGAATTCCTGCCTGGAAAAACAAAGCCAAACCCCTCCCCCCAAAAACTGTCATTAAAGATTGTATTTTATATATATGTGTACGTATATACATGTAATGTACAAAGATTACATTACATATTTGTATTTATACGTATGTGTGTGTATATGTGTGTGTTTGTGTGTAAGTAAAAATCTGGCAATAAAGTACCCAGACGTCACCGTAATTACTTAAATTATCTATAACATGATATTCTCACACTGCAACATGTTTGGCATTTACTAGTTATTTTATAAGTGAGAGTCAGTCTGTAATGAGAGTGTGTGCCAAGCAGATGCATCTGAGCTTGGTGTGGCCTTTAATCTGGCGTGGCACACAGGAGCTATGCTAGTGCAAATGCACAGCCCTGATTTTAAGACAAGACCAGTGGCACTATTTCCAGGTCAATGCATGCCTACAAAATGTTAAAATATATGCACAAGGGGGCTGTCCAGATAAGACTTTTTCCAAAGCCACAGAATTCACATGGAAATACAAATGAATGCGCTCATATATCCTAACAGTTAAAATTGGAATACAATCTGACTCTTCTTCCTGTCTTTTATCACAGTTTAAAGATACTTTCATTTTTTTAATGAAATTTGACTCAAGAGTTTGCAGATCCCCTGAAGCATTTTTGCAGAATAGTTTGAAAATCCCTGATCCCTGCTGAACTCCAGCCCAATACACATGGAAAAACCAGACCCAGGGAAGCTTGTGGTCTTGCCCCAGTTCACACAGTCCATTAGTGGCAGAAGCACAATGAGAACCTTAAACCACTGCCTCCCTGGTCAGTGCTCGGACCACTACCCCAAAGTGCTGAAAGACTCCTGGGCCCCACAGTAAGGGCAGTAGCAGGTATCAGCATGTAGACTAGCATGAAATCCCTTTCCCACATGGGAGAGAAAAGTCCCTAAATGACCAGTGACCTTTATGACTCAGCCTGGGCTGGAGAGTTGGAAAAATAATGCTTTGTTTGCTTTTTGAGAAAGAAACCAGGATACGTCACACTGAAGTGTAAAGGCACTGGGTTTGCACTGGTGAAGCCCCTCAACTTGGAAAAAGGAGGATGCCCGCTATGGCTTGAGTTGGAAGAGGGTGTGGATTTGGGGGGCCAGGTTTGAATCTACGCCAACAGAGGAAGAGTGAGCCCAGGAGGCCTGCAGCAGCAATCTCTCCATCTGCCAGACAGTTGCAACAGCTATTCTAAGCATTGGCCCCAGGCCAGCCTTTATTGATTTCAGCAATAAAATTACATGTTCCAAAGCTCATCTGTTTGGGTCCATAAATGACAAAAAGAGCTATTACAGAATGTCAGATTTGTCCCTCTGTTTGGGATGATGTCCCCTGTATTAATACTTGTTTGGCCTCTACAAATGATTCATTTGGGGCAGCAGAATTTCTGAGTCACTGGCAGAATAATTTACTCACATTTCTCTCATCATTGTTATGTGTTCTTTGCCGCTAGAGCCAAATACGATTCATGTTTTCCTTTGTACATGTTAATATTAATGTCACCGATGGGCTGTGCTTTCTCTTTCTGAGTGAAGAGATAGTAAACATCAGAACAGAACAAAAGGCGTTTCCAACGATGGTGGAGTCCTGTTTTGAAAGCATAAGCCTACATTTCCCAATCATGGAACAAAGGAACAATTATCCAACTTTGAATTAACAAATAAATTCCGCCCCATTGCAACCACTTAAAATGCCTTTCTAGTGCAACCTAAGAGAGGCCAATTTCCCCTCCAAGCCACAGGCACCTACCTTCTGTCTGGGGTTCAGGAAGCAACTCTGCACCTTCCTCTTTGCTCAGACTTACTCCTTCTTTCTGGCAAATTCTGTCATTTTATCCCTGTGTGATATCAGGGTCTTTATCAGGGAACAAAGATTAGAAACCCTGCAAGCTAGCTCAACAAAAATGGGGATTGCGTTGGAAGGAAACAGGGGTATTTCAGCAAAGGCAGGGACAGAAAGTGGGGCTGAGCTCATGAGGACATGGAGCACCTGGAGGAGAGCAGGGGAGCTCCTTCTCTAAAGAGGAGCATTTCCAACCATTTAAGCAGGTGTGTTGGTAGGAGGATTGTTCAGCCTGTGTTGGGAAGCTGAAGGAAGATATCAGGTCGGCGTGTCTAACAATAGCCGACACACCAATGGTCAAACCTGTGACTTGTAGAGAAGGTGGTCAAACGGTGGCCCACGCGGTGTGTGTGTATACCCTTCAACTAGTACTAATAATTCAGGTCCTGCCCTCAGACACTGCAGGTCAGGCTCAGTGCTGTGTTGGGGCTCCCCAAGGTTAGACTCTTGGCTCCAGGAACCCCCAAACTGCTTGGGATCCAGTCAGCTTCTCTCTTTGCTTTTCTAAATTACTTCTTAATAGCTCGCCGAGTCCTAATCACTGCGGGGGGGGGCGCAATTTTATGTCTTCATGTGCAAGTAATCTCTGCTCTATATTACCTCCGAATGAAAGACCTGCAGCTTGTGTGAGACGAGAAGGAAGCATCCCGTCATTAACGCAGTGAGCATCAGTGCTGTGGCGGCGTGTTCCCTCCTGCGGGGAAGTGCACATTTCGATTTCACGTTGTGTTTCTTCATCATTCCGAAGGCTTGTTTCTTTTGAAAAGGTGTGTATATTTTTTCCAAGTACTCCTAAAAATATAAACCCTAGATGATTGTGAAGGGGGAAGGACAGAGCAGATCCTTGGCTGTCTGTTTACAAAGCAATGGGGATAGTCTGAGACGGAAGGGGACATGAGAAGGGCAAGGAAATTGGCCCGCATCGCGGCTACCTCCAGGAAGATGGCAGTTTGGCATGTGAATAGGAAAGACAGACAAATCCCACTTGAACTAGCTCCCCTGGAGTCCCCGGTGGTTTCTTTGAGGAGCAGGGAATTAGGTACAACTACCACGTTGCTGGCGACTGCGTTCCATCCTTGGATAAGGGGATATTGATTGACATAATGGCCCTGGAGGGACAACCCTAGTGGCCGTGACCTTCCAGCCATGGAGCTGCTGACTCTGGCCCCTGTCTCTCTGTCAGGCCTTCCTACAGGAGCGTTTGCCCCTGACGCTGCTTAGAAATGGGGCACCACGTCGGCTTCTGCCAGCCCATCACCGCTGAGAAAGTCAATGAAAAAGAAGAGAGGAGAACGCGGGAGCAGGGGAAGCGGGAAGAGCCCACGCTGACTCCTCTGAGCGTCCACTCTGTGCCAGGCACACACTTCCCGGGGGTGGGCTGAGAACCCACTTCCACCCCCACAATAACAGAGCTGGTATCATCCGCTTTATACCAGAGAGCACGCAGTTAAATGACCGGGAGTTAAATGACCTGCCTGAGGACATGTGGTTGACTGGTGGCAGGGCAGGAGTGAGCCCTGAGTCACTGTGACTTCAAGGCCTACGTGCATGGCTCACTGTCTCACGTCCTGGGGTGACCTCATTTCCATTGTCTGTCAAGGAATAGTTATCACTCGACTCCCTCGTGTCTCCTCCATCACTGTCACCCACACACATTCACACAGATCTTGTCCCTTGCTCAGCAGCACTGTCTCCCCACAGACGTCTGACCCCCACTGGTCCTTTAGTCCAGGGCCCCACCCAACCCCTGCCTCCACCCAGTCAGCCCATAAAGGTGGCCCAGGCCATTCCCGTGATCCTCCCTGCTCCCCCAACTTTTGCTCTGGTCCCGCCTCCACCAGACTCCCAACCCTCAGCTCCTATGGCTGTCAGCATGACCTCTCATCCCCAACCCCTCCAGACTTGGTGTTTATACTGATCTTCTTGGAGTTGAGATCCAGTGTCATCTCCAGACTTTAGCGTGGCCCATGCCTCTGGTCCTCAAGTGCCTGCTGCCACAGGACCTGATCCTGTCACAGGTGCCTTGCCAGCTCCCTGCCCTGTGAGAAGCAACACTGCTCAGCTAGGGGCTCCAGGCATCTCAAGCAAGTCTCACTTCCCTGACCCCTAAGCCTGGTCTCTGAGGTGCAGGGAGCAATAAGTCCAGAAACAGAGAGAGAAGTAGAAAGAAAAGCCGGGAGAGTCCAGGAGTCCCAGTGTTCCTACAGATGGCCAAAGAAGACAGCCACAGGGACAAGAAATACACAGTGAGCAAAGCCATCAGCCCTCCAGAAACCCACGGGGACTGAGGCGCAAGCCCACAGTAGGCTGGAGGACAGTCCCTGCTGCGAGGAGAGGGCCTGGAAGCCACATGGTCTGCTCTCCTAGCTTTGCTCTGCTGCCTTAGCCCACCCCACTTGTTCTCAGTGCAGGAGAGGACCACACGTCTACGTCACCTGGTGCTGGGGGGGCTGTAGAGGCCACCAAACACAACACCCACCTAGACCCTGAAATCACTTTATCACTTTGCCACATCCTCTGTCAAGGGTTATCCAACCTTGTTCATCTGATAGCTCCCATGCCAGGGAGCTTACTACGTACCTCTTTCCATTTTCAGATAGCTCCAGCCACCAGAAAGTTCTTCCTCTCTTGTGCAGCTCTCACTCCTCTCTAGTTCTGACCCTCTTAGATTTATGAAAATGCCTCTCATTTTCCCATAGGTCTCCTTTTGACGCTAAAGACCCCCAGGACATTCAATAACTCCTTATAGGGTGTTTTCAGGGTCCCGAGTCATCCTAGCATCTGTGGCTGTCATATCTTCAAATGTATCAAAGTCCTTTTTAACTTGCAGCACCCAAAACTGAACCCTTGCTCTACATGTTGCCTGCCCTGCAAAAAACAGAGTAGAATATTTATCATCTGGACACCATACTCTTATTTCTTTTAAATGTTATTAATTACTTTCTGGTTATGGGATACTAATACTTCCAACAATGTTCTGAGGTTTAAATTCAGTTTTCTGGTAATCAGAACATACCGTTGGCTCCTCACAGAGCTACTTGTCAATTAAACCACTAGTTTGCTTGTCCACAGACTGTTGTTGGGCCTTGAGACTCTCCCTCTCTACTAGGACATTTCATGTTTAAAGCCCAGTTGCAAGACTTTATAGTTATATCCATGACACTCCACCTTGCTGAAATCTGGCCACTCTTCTACATTGCTGAAATTATTTTGCATCCTAATTCTACCATCAAACTATCATACATCTTTATACGAGTCTCAAATTTAATAAGAGCTACAGTCTGCATTCGAGTCATTGATATAAACATTGAACATGTCCATTCAAGATCAAAACTCTACACATGCATCTACAAATCTTTTTCCAATCTGTCATCCATTCATCAATCAATAACATTTTAAGTTCCATGTTTTAAAAAGTTATAGATTAATCTGTCTTGTAATTCAATCAGCATTTCTCCAACTTGTCCCCGTATCATCATTAAAGAGTCTGTTTAATACTTTCTTGCAATCCAGATAGGCTATGCCTATTGTACACTCCTGGTATGACCTGCCAACAGTCCTATTTAAAAAGGAAATACAATTCTTTGAGCACAATTTATAGTGAACCACTGTTGGCTCCTAGTGAATTTCTACTTACTAGACTGAGAGTTTACAAAAGATTCATTTAACAATTTGTTATACAGTTTTTAGACTTTACTTTCTTTCCTTTTTTGACAATTGGGGCAGTGTTTTCCTCTCTCCAATCTTTCATTACTTTCCTGTTTTCCATAATTCCTCAGACAGCTGACAGGCATGCCAATCTCATTTACATGCAATTTGCCTGAACCAGGATATGAACCTATTCAAACAGGTGCTTTTTTCCCCCATTCCTTTACCCTATCTTGAGCTTCAATTTCCTGGTCCCTATGTTTTTCATTCTGCAGATCATTAACCTTGACAGAATGACAAAATTAAAAAACAATTCTGCTTTCTCTTTGTCAATGTAAACATTACACCACCTACCCCAAACAATAGGCTCATGCCCTTGCAGATCTTCCTGCTGTGAACCAAATAAAAACAACTCTTATTTTGTTCTTAAGATTGTCTTTAAGCCTAAATTCGTCCTGTACTTTAGTCATCCTGACTCTATCTTTACAAATTTATTCATTCATTCATCCATTGAACAAAATTTTATTAGAGAACTTATAAAGACTGTGCACTGGATATACAGAAATGGATAAATTCTAGCCCTATTCTCAGAGAGCAAACACCACAAGGGCAGGGAGAGAGATTCTTATGTTTAACTCTCTCATCTTTCAATCAGCATTTCTCCATCGTGTCCCCAGTTAACATAATTAAGGCAATTGCATCCTAGTCATGCATTCTCCTTTTGCCCAATTCTGGTGTTTGCATATTTGCTTCCACACACCTTCTCAGCAATCAGAGAATCACTGAACATTGAACTTCTTTAAGTACAACAAACCGCATATGCAGTGGTGGTCCCACAAGATTATAATACCATATATTTACAGTACCATTTTTATGTTTATATATGTTTAGATACACAAATACCATTGTGTTACAGTTACCTACAGTATCTACACAGTAACATGCCATGCAGGCTTGTAACCTAGGAGCAATAGGCTATACCATACAGCCTAGGTATGTGAGTATACTCTACGATGTTCACACAACAAAATCACCTAAGGACACATTTCTCTGAACAAAAATCCCCATCATTAAGCAACACATGACTGTAATTAGAAAAAAAAAATAGCTGGGGAAAAAGAATGGTAGCCCATATATCAGGGCAAGAGGAAAGGTATTTACCGTGCATCCTTGGGGGAGAGAAAGAATGACAAGGAACAGTAAACCCTGACATTATAGCTGCATTCCCCCATTGGTGAGAAGGAAGAGAGTTAAGGTGTGCGTTTTAGTGGGTTTCTGGGACAAGGTGCAAGTGGGAGACAAATGTCACCAGCTTCAAGTCATAAAATCAGACAAGGGAAGCAAAATGCTTCTTGGTGTGTATCTAATCAGCAATAGAGTCAATGCATGTCCAAGCCTATCATTGAAATTGCAGTGGAGGCAGATTTTGAAACATTTCTAAGGGAATTATACTTATATAATATGAGCAAAAATAAAATGTAAAAGTAAAAATGAGGGTAGTTTGTAGGTCTGTGACCACAGACTCTCCAATTCTATGTTTCTCTAAGGCCTTAAGTTATTTAACTGCAAAATTCTCCCATCCCAGGGGTTTCAGGAACCCAGGCCTTGGGCTTGAGGAGGAGTCGCTGGTGTGCTGAAGCACAGAATCCTGAAGCAGGCATGGCCAGGTGAGCGAGGAAGCTTCTCCGGGCAGCAGTGTTTGCAACAGACCTTGGAGGATGAGTGGGAGATGAGTGGGTAGAGGACAGGGCCATCTAGGCAGGGGCCTGGGCTTGTACAAAGGTATGTAGGGTGGCACACATGGCACATAAAGGACAGGCCAAGAGCTGACCAAGGGAAGGCAAGGCGGGGAGGAAGGGGAAGCCAGGCAGCAGGGGAGGGCCCATCTCTGCAGGGCCTCATTCATCATAGCAGGGAGCCTGGGATTTTTCCTAAGAGGAAAGGGAAGCTAACACAATTCGTGAGCAGGGTGGTATGTCAAGCTGGCTTATGACTTCAAAAGGCAAGGCAGGAAAGGGGTCACAACATGGGCTCTCTGGAGAGTGGCTCTGGGCACCTCCACACTCTGCTTTTATGTGTATTATCTTTAAGACAACTTTGGCAGAAGTTTATTCAGTTCTGCCCCTAAGAAGCCATGAAACACTTTCTGGCTACAGTTTCCCTATCTGCTGTTGAATCAGGACATAACACCTCCCCTTACCTCCTAGCTAAGAAGAGCTACCGTATTTTTGACACCTCACTGTGTGCCAGGCCATGTGCATGTACAGGATCTCATTTAATCCTCATAACGACCTTACCGGGAATGAACTATTAATATCCCGACCACACAGATGAAGAAACAGAGGTTCAGGGAGGGGCCGTGACTCCCCTTTGGTCTTAAGGGTGGAAGTGACGCAGCCAGAAGATTGCTGCACTTCACAGTAACTCCGGAGGAGACCCTTGTGAGGCTGCCCTCCGATCCTATTAATAGGCATTACTCTGGTTGTAGGAAACAGTGGGAAAACCCTTCCATCCTGCCCGGCAAAAGCTTCATTTCTGCACAATGTGTTTCCCTTCCATCTCCTGTCCAGATGGTGCTGCCACACTGTGTTTAGAATACCAGGTTACCGACTTTAACTGCACGGCCTCTGCAGAGGACAGCAGTGTGGGGAACACAATTAGCAACGTGAAGCCCTCGCCTGCGGCAACGCTGTAACCCCACTTGCTGTCCTTTCACGTACGTGTCCCACCAATGACCCAGAAACATGTTGTCCCTGTTGTGCACGGGCGTTGTCCTGACTTCCTGTTCGTGCACAGCTCTTATTTTTAACGGCACTGGGATTAAATGACTGAGCCTACAGTAAAAGCGGAACCAGAAGTCCCCAGAAACCCTGAGGCAGCAGAGGTCAAATGGCTTTGATTTTACGGTGTTTCCCTTTGATGTGAAATAAGGTTAACATAATAATATGATTAAGGCGGCTGCAGCGTGATGGGGAGAATATGAGAGCTGAAGTCAGAAGACCAACTCCTCTCCCATTTTCTGCTGAATTTAGAGTTGTTTCTGTCTAATTGAGAAATACTTCAAATTCTACAGTTTGAATTATATGAATATTTGAAAAGGCTTTTAGTATATGCACAAAGTTGTACAATTATAACTCTAATTCGAGGACATTTAAATCACCCCCCAGAAAGTAATGCCGTACCCTCTAGCAGTCCCTCCCCAAGCCCCTTTCCTGTGTGCCCCAACATCTCAACTTGTCTGCTCCTCTTCCCTCCTCTCTCCCCTGTCCCGAATCCTCTAGCTGTCACCAGCCTGGTCACCAGAGATAAAGTCCTTCCAGCTGAGCACAGGGCCAGGGTCATTGTCCTTTCGCTGACCATAAGGATGGCTCTGCCATCTGACTCAGTGTCCTCCCTGACAGCAGAGAAGCTCCACCATCTTGCTGTGGCTGATGTCCAGGGTGAAATGTACATAAGCAGTGCGAGGGACAGGAAGCCTCAAGTGTGAGCAGCCCTCACTGCTAGCATGGTGTCTGCGGGCCAGGCACGCTGGAGAAATGTGCTCTCCAGGATCCGTGGGATCAAACTGAGGGACAGCAGCACACCGTGGTCGCCCCCACACCCCTAGTCTCTTGCCTTCTCCACTCTGGTTTTCACGCTCTGAACCCCAAGAGGTGCAGTGTACAAGGGACACTTCTCTCTAGCCCCTCATGCCCTCCTCCCTAGGGGAGGGAGACTTAGCACCAACCTATGTAATATAATACATAGTTCCGGCTTTACTTGTCATTGTGGGACCCTCCACGAGAACGCAGTGTCCAGGGCGGCAGAGAGCTGGCTGACCCTCTTCGCTAGCGCACGTCCGGCGCCTGCAGCTGCGCCCGAAGCAGAGCAGATGCTCTGCAAATGCGAGCTGCATGAATGAAGGCGAGAGGGTCAGGAAAGTGGGAAAACGGCGTGAAGCCAGCGGCCAAAACTCAACGCGGAAGAGTCTGTCACTAACGTAAAAAGCTCGGCACGTCCAGGCTCATGTTTCTTTAACATTATTATCTTTATCGTATTTAAAAATATTGTACTTCGTGGGCCCTTAGCACAACAGCGCCATTGTGTGGAGAGCCCAGGCCCACAGCCCGCGGTGGCTGCTACAACCTTCCCGGCTGCTCTTCTGTTCTCGGGACTCCGCTCTGAGCCCTGCGGTCATGCTCTGCAGGGACCCCTGCTCTGGAGGCTGAGCCAGTGCGCATGCTCAAAGCAGGCCTCTTCCCTCAGCGCAGCCGCGATGGGCCGGTCAGTTGTTTCTCCAGCCTCTGTAAGGGGCCCTGAAGCCCCACTAGAAATGCAGTGATGTGAGGAACATCCTAGTTAGGGCAACTCCTCTCAGAAGTGAATGCAGTTAGAAGCTGCTTGACGTGGCGTGTGACACCCCACGGGGTGTGCTCTGGTAACAGCAGGTAACACCTCAACAGCCTTTGCAGGCTCCCTGTGTTGAGTGAGGTGCGCATATCTGGACCCAGGGCTGAATTTCGAAGACCACAGCGGACAGGCTCCTAGGGGTGACACGCTTGCTTCACTGCTCTTTCCCCAGGCAGGTGCTCCTCCAAGTAACTGTCCTATAGCTTTTTGAAGGGGATCCTGCCCAGGGTACCCATGTACCTCAGTCCACCCCCAGCCCCACACTGTACCCCACAATGTACCCTTCCCACGAATCCATCTTAACTTCCAACCTTGCCCCCAGCCCCATGGTGGCCTCAGCAGCCACCACCAGGAACTAAGAGCGATCACCGGGGAAAAATGGTATTCGTTTTAGCCAAATTTCCTCAAAATAAGGAAGAGTCCAGTCTGTGTCTGATACTATCCAAGGGCATCCCAAACTCAGCCATGAATTTCACTTCAACGAATTTCACTTCAGTGGGTCCTCACGGAGCATCAAGGCAATCCACACCAAGTCTTTTACCCAATAGGACCTTTGCCTCTTAGCTTCTGCGGTAACCTAGGCAATCCAAATTCAAAAACAGAAAGTGAAGGCCATGTGGAAACTGGGCCATCATCTCTTAATGGTGTTGATTTAGCAAAGAATCTAGGTCAGTGACATTTTTTCATGGCCTACATTGTGGTACAGCCTTTCATTATACATAGAACTCCAGGCAAGGTTGATTTTCTTGGCCTGTAAATGAATGCATTTGCCTTCATCCTTGCCAAAGAGAGTGGAAAAACACTTTTATAAGTTGGTCTACCAACATTAGCCTTAACTGGCTGGGTGACCTATTTGGCTCTGGGTTTCATTGGCCACCAGTAGTGTCTGGATGGTTAGTGTGCAGCCACCATGGGTTTGTTTATAACCCAGGATTTCAGGATACAGGCTCTTTATCTTTCTCCCTTACCTAAACAGAGAGCAATAACCAGAGTGTGTTTAACGACAGAAGAATGAGGGTAAGCAAATTTGACTTTAAGGCCATGACGTCAAACAAGGTAAAGCATCGGTTTGGTCTTGCAGGTGGTGACATGCAGGTTTGGGCCACACATGGTTCACCTGGTGTCAGACTGTACACTCCCTGACATCAGCCCGACAGACACACAAGGAGAGTCTGTTAGATCAGGAAGCATATTTGCCCCTCAGGTAAATACGCAAAATAATCTGCTCCTGAAAATGTGACTGTGGCAAACATCACTTTGTTCCATTAGCCTCATAGCAGGCAGCAGCGACATTTACTACGGCCTGACCTTAACAAAGCCATATGGCCTATTAATACCAACTTTTAATGAAGTAAATTCAAGTCCACAAATATTTCGTCATCCCAAAATATAACTTCTGGCTTGCCAGTAATGGTTACTAACATTTGCAAGTTTTTTGGGTTATGAGGTTAATTTTTCTTGAAGATTCTCAGGTCAGGTGGCCTTCACTGATTCCCATCCCTCTGGGTAGAACTGACCACATTGCTCCCGCAGCCCCTATACACACCTTTATTGAAGTGCACATTGCTGACGCATCCGGTTTTGTTCATGTCTGTCTCCCCTACTGTTTTTTCAGGCCTGGGGCGACCGAGGCGGGATGGGGGCCGCCACCCGCGAGGCCGCGAGGCCCCGCGCAGGGACAGGCAGCGGCGACGAAGGCGCGGCAGCGGCCGCGGGCCCAGGAGGACGACGACAAGGCCCCGGAGGGCGACCAGGCTCCGCTGCCTGCGCCAAGGATCCCGGCACGGCCTCCGCCGGCGGGGAGGGCCCAGGGCAGCAGCGACGGCGCGGACGCGGGGGACACGGTGGCCGCCGGAGAGGCGTCGTCGCTGAAAAGCCCGAGCAGGGCAAGGAGCGCTTGCGATTCCAGTTCCTAGATCAGAAATGTGGCTACTATCACTGCAAGGACTGCAACCTCCGGTGGGAGAGTGCCTACGTGTGGTGTGTGCAGGGCACTAACAAGGTGAGAGATACCATGCAGTGGGCGTCTTCTTGCCGCAAGTGTCAAGGGGCTTTTGCTTTAAGTTTATCCTCTTTATTTACTTTACTTTTCTTTATAGGTTTACTTCAAACAGTTCTGCAGAACTTGCCTGAAGTCTTACAACCCTTACCGAGTGGAGGATATCACCTGTCAAGTAAACCAAATGCTTTTCATTTTGTCTGAATTGGGTTGTGGTAGGAGGGCTTCTGGTACAGTTTCTTGAATGCATCTCCAAAAAGAGGTTAGGTTCCCAGACCTTAGGTTTGATTGTGTTTGTTTGTTTCTTTGCTAGGAGTTGTAGGAAGAATATTCAACTAGAAAATGGGGCCTCTGTGTTGGCTTCCTTCTGCCCTTGCAAATCGTGGGCATGTTAAGTTCTTTTGAAACTATTACCTTACTTGCTATGTGGAATGCTTGCCTTACCTGCTACGTAGAGTCTAATTAAGAGGAAGCAAACTGAAAAATACTTTTCTATTGATGAAGTGGAGGTTGACTATTTCACCCAAATGCTATTTATGACGTGTGTACTAGGAGTATTTAGCGTGAGCCCAGGGATCTAAAGTTCTTTTGCCTGAGAGCTCACAAAGGGATGCTTTAAGATAAACCTAAGTTGCCTAGCTTTATGGGGGGTTAACTTGTGACATACTGCTTGCTTACTATTAGCACTGGGCTAAGGGGCTTAGATAATCTAAGCGGAAAGAACTAACTTCACCTGGTATCACACAGCTGACAAGCCTGAATTGCCAGTTGCGACAGCCTCATCAGGGTACTTGACTCAAGCTGGATATTGGCAGCATTAACACCCTAGGGTGGTGGAGAGAAACTAAGTATGGAAGCCATTTGGAGTCACTTATATCAGGGCAGAACGCGTTTCTACGGTGTAGGGGGCGTTAACCAGTCTGCTCTCTTGGCTTTCATTGTTGAATTTACCCTTGGCTTGTTGGTTCTTGACCCTTCCCTGCCCTCCTCCTTAGAGGAAGTTTCCAAAGAAACGTCACAACTTAGAGTTGAACCCAATGTAGCACCAGTATAGCCTGGCTAAACACCTATCCCGAACTGTCATTGTTGGGTAGAGATGTAGGCAGTCTGTTTAGTAAGTATCTGAATGGACTAAAAAAGTAACTAAATCCCAGGAAATCGCCAAGTGCTCATCTTCTGCATGTACTTCTCACTTTAATTTTTTTAGAGTTGTAAACAAACTAAATGTTCCTGCCCAGTGAAACTTCGACATGTGGACCCCAAACGGCCCCATCGTCAAGATTTGTGTGGGAGATGCAAAGGGAAACGCCTCCCCTGTGACAGCACTTTCAGCTTCAAATACGTCATTTAAATAAACGAATGTAGCGGGTGCTCATGGGATGGACAAGTGAGCTTCCTTCCGTCCTCCCGTCCACCTCTCCCTTCTCAAAATACTCCATGAAAGGCAGTGTATTTTGACAAAGCCTTCAAATAAAGGTATTGCAAAACAACTTAGAAACTTCACAAAATCTTGTCTTTGAAAAAAGTCTTGAAGCTTGTCTTGTGCTGACAGCCTGGGCCTGTCGCTTTACCTTTAATGCTAGTCGGTGGCATATTGTGGCCCAGACTCTGAGCTAGGTTGTAGCCACTTGAAACAGGGCCTCATAGCCATGAGGCTTACTACTTGGGTAGGTAGCCAAGTGACCAAAAGCAAGCATTCCTCTGGAGGTGGTGGAGGGCAGAGCCCGTCCTTGATTGTATGAGATGTGAGACCATTTGAGTCGGAACCCTTTGTGGCCGGCGTGAGGGTAGGTGGGTGCTTCGGTGTGTACAGGTGACGTCAGTTTAGGAAGTTACAAACTGGGCGGAGGGAGGCTAGGAGAACTCACCTGACTTGTTAATTACGAACTCCCAAACGTGCTGCAAGCAAGGCTTGGACCAGGGTAGCTAGCGGTGGGCAGCTTAAGATGCTAAATAACATTCAGGTGGTAACATGTTCAGAAACAAAGCTTTAGCGAGTGGGCCTCTATATTTAAAGACTTCAAGTTAGACCATAGGCTTTAGGCTTTGTCTTTATATTGACTTTTAGTCTGGCCTGTATTTAGAGTCTCATTCTAACTGCGTCTAGTAGGACACTGAGGTCCCATGGCCAGACTCCTAGTTGAGGAGGGCACTGAGTTGAACCCTCAGGTGCTTCTAATGAAATTGGGGTTGCCTGGCTATGGGTTTAATGACTACAGAAACCAAGATCAGAACCAGGTGCTAATTATGCCTCCAATTTTTCTAACACCCCATTTAAATTAACACTCACTAGCTTAGAAGGGCCATAGAAATCTCTTAAGTTTGGAGCTTCGGGTAGTCAAAGGGGTTCAAAGGGCTGACTGCATTTGGGGCCTCCAGAGACTCCTAGCAAGGGGAAAGGCCCGCCTACATCAATGTGGACCTAGAAGGTGCTAGTAGAAACAGATTCCTAGGCCCCATCCCAAAAGAATCACTGCTGAGTAACATTTCAGACACTCACAGGTGTTGCATGTGAATTGAAGCACCAGAACCACTGCGTCAGCCACCTTGTTAAAATAAACGTGGGCTGGTCTCTGCCCTTACAGAGGGAGTGTCCAGTCTAGCAGGTAGACGGCCATTAATCTTTACCTAAAGAAATGCAAGATGGAAGTTCTGGCTTGTGAGACGGAAGAGCTACTGCAGGGTGGTAAACAGGGGCTTTGACTAAGGGCGGGCAGGGAAGGCCTACCTAGAGGAATGACAGTTCGGCTGAGCTCAAGTTTGGATGAGTTGAATTAACACATTGACTGCCACGTGAGTTGTATTTAACTCAGGCTAGTTTCGCACCCGGGGCTGCGTGAGGCAAAACCCTGCCATTGGTTCACGAGAATCTTGATGTTCTTATTAAAATATTGACAATTCTAAAAATGTGGATTGTGTTGCATATAATTCACGAACAGAAAACAATAACAAATTAGAAAGGATCATGTTTTAATAAAACACCGTAGCTCCAGGGAAGAAAATTTTTTTCTAGTGTGGCAGTCAATGTGTTAAGCAAAAAGGGAAGGAGAAATTTTCCCGAATAAGACAACACCACGTGCAGACGGAGGCCCTGGAGTAGAAAAACCAGGAGGCCACTGAGGCAGAATGCCCTGGAGACATGATGCCAGGTGAAACAGCAGGGCCGACTGGGAGGACTTTCTAAGCTTTGGTTAGGCCTGGTCTTAAGTCGTCAGCAAGAATCCACTATAAGGTTTTGTTTTTTATGTTAGAGGGTCTTGCTCCGTGGCCCAGGCTGGAGGGGAGTGGCTAGTCACGTGGCATATTCACTGATGATGGCGCACTGTGCCCTTGAGCTCCTGGCCTCAGCCCCCACCAGGCAGTGCACGCAGCTATGCTAAAAGGTTTTAAAGGTGTGGGGATAGTGGGGCATGGTGACAAATGGACTCGCCTTTAAAAATGTTAATCGCTCTGGCTATAAAATGCGCAGCCATAGACCAGGAGACTCTGTAGGGGCCAGATAAAGCAATGGTGGGACTAAGGAGAAGTAAGAGCTCTCTATAAGCTTGCAAAGGTGATGCGTTTTTACTTGTGCTAACATATTGACTTGGCTGGGGTAGCTACGGGGATAGGAAACTCGTGTGACTCCTACGGCATGCTCGTGGTACTCAACATGTGCTCGACAGCATTTGCTTGGTCAATGAACTATAGAAATGTATCTGTAGTGAGTCCTAAGACAGAAATTCACTGGTTATTAACATGGTTAAGTCAGTCTTTCAACGTAATATTGCCATCAATTTTCCTAACACAGCAGCCAACCGTTTCATAGTTGGGGAAAGCAAGGATCTGTTTTACTTAAGGTTAGTGCCCATTCAAGTATCGAAGAAAGTGGCAGAAAAACACCTTGCTGTCATAAGAGCTATGGAGATAACATTCTAGCAACGAGGCGGCACCGCCACACTCCGATGCCTGCAACCCAAAACTCACAGAATGTGTGTAGATACTAAGCTTGGGAGAAGCTAGAAGGAAATGCTTCATGTCTTCTCTGGGTGTCAGATGTGACTGTAGTTTTCTCCACATTTCCTAAAGTGACCATGGATTACTTTGAAAAATTAGAAAAAAGGATATATAACACAATTATATTCTAATGCTTTATTTCCCTTCATTTATTTTGTGCTGGTATCATATGAGCAGTCTTCACTCACAGGCCTAAATGAGGGAATCTTATTTTCTGGCTCTGGTCTTTTCCAAGACAACATGTAATGATTTCCTAAGTTAAGGTAGGTTGTGGGTTATACCACACCCCCTATTTTGTATCACTAAAAGTAGAAAATATTTTTTAAGTTGTATAAAAATCCTCTGGCTTTCTATTCTAGAAGCAGCAGGAAGAAAATGCCATCTCTCTCCTTCTGCTGTTATTTTACAAACTTACTATTTAGTTAAGTGATGAATTTAGTGGATAAAAAAAGAAAAAAGGCTTTGGGAGGCCGAGGCAGGTGGATCGCTCAAGGCCAGGAGTTCGAAACCAGCCTGAGCAAGAGCGAGACCCCGTCTCTACTAAAAATAGAAATTAATTGGACAATTAAAAATATGTAGAAAAAATTAGCCGGGCATGGTGGCATATGCCTGTAGTTCCAGCCACTCGGGAGGCTGAGGCAGGAGGAGTGAGACTGTCTCAAAAAAAAAAAAAAAAAAGAAAAGAGGATGTATGTAGCAAAAACTGGGCTCTAAGTGGAACTAAAGGTAGTAAGCTAAGCATTTGATATATTTTGTTAATAAATGTAAACTTTGCATTCAGATAATGAGCAAAGAAGCACAGGTTTGAGGAAAATCCAACTGCAAAAGGACAATCCTATGATTGTCCTTTGAGTTTAGGTTTGCATCTTGCTTCTTACAGGTATATCTGTTTCTATTACATTATTAATAAAACTTAGTTACATATCAATACAAAAATCGAATTTCAACTATTCAAAAGGTTTGGTTTGAGTAGTCAATTTAACTAATTTGTTTCCTTTTTTTTTTTTTTTTGAGACAGAGTCTCCCTCTGTTGCCCGGGCTAGAGTGAGTGCCATGGCATCAGCCTAGCTCACAGCAACCTCAAACTCCTGGGCTCAAGCGATCCTCCTGCCTCAGCCTCTCGGAGTACCTGGGACTACAGGCATGCGCCACCATGCCCGGCTCATTTTTTTCTATATATTTTTAGTTGGCCAATTAATTTCTTTCTATTTATAGTAGAGACGAGGGTCTCGCTCTTGCTCAGGCTGGTTTTGAACTCCTGACCTTGAGCAATCCGCCCGCCTCGGCCTCCCAGAGTGCTGGGATTACAGGCGTGAGCCACCGCGCCCGGCCAAAATAATTTTTTTTTTTTTTACCAGTCAAAAAATACAGTGGTTGTGAATGTGCTGTGACCAGTTATGGAACTGTACAGGAAACATAACTGGGTCAGCAGTCCAAGGGCGTGCACAGAGCCTTCAATTAATGCAACTAATGCACTTGGGCATCCATCATTACATTTCTGGCAGGGTCCACACCCCCAAGAAAAGGCAAAGCTAAGCATTTCATTT
>CAUYMX010102242.1:0-16845 GCA_963573855.1 Lepilemur septentrionalis | reverse complement strand
GGCATGGTGGCGCATTCCTGTAGTCCCAGCTACTCAGGAGGCTGAGGCAGGAGGATCACCTGAGTCCAGGAGTTTGAGGTTGCTGTGAGCTAGGCTGATGCCATGGCACTCTAGCCCGGGCAACAGAGTGAGACTCTGTCTCCAAAAAAAAAAAAGCCCAACTCCCCAAAGATTCCTTTGCACTTTGAATTTGGAGAATACTTTTTTGTGAATCCAGTTTATAAGTGTAGATGCCCATGTTCAGCTGTTTCGTGGCTTCCAATATTTCCAGTTTGCCCTTTATGTTCATTCGATCATCCATCCACTCAACTCCTTGATATACATTTGTTGTTTCAGGGCCCGTCCATCCAGCCAGGGATAGAAAGATCAATTAGAGGCAGAGCCCTGGAGGAGCAGGAGACAGGCTGGAAACAGACACAGCGAGGTGGGTGGTGGGTTGGCCGCCTGATCAGGCAGTGCTAGAGGCTTGCTCCGGAAGCTGAGGGGGCAGGGGTAGTAACGGTCAGATACAAATTCCAGGATTAGCTTCAGGGGAGCCTTGAAAGGCTAATAATTTTGTTTCCCTATCAAGAGAGGAACAAATGATAATGGATGCAAATTCCAGCCAGTGGTTACAGTTTGCCTTGTGAAATGAATTCAGGTGAAGGAGAAAGGGACAACATGGGCTTCAGAGCCAGACGTGCTGCTTACACTCAAGTTCCCCCCACCTTCTAGCCCTATGCCCGTGGCCGTGTAACCAGTCCTTTCCATTCCTCAGTTTTGTCTTCTGTGAAATGGGGATAACAACTTTCTCTACTGCATTGGTTTGGTGTGCTTGTTAAAGGAAATAATCCATGTAAAATACCTAATGCAGCTCCTGGGACTTAGTAAGTATTCAATAGAGGTTAACATCAACGAATTTCTTCTCTCTGCTAGATCTTCCCTTCAGCCTGCAAATGTGTTGTAATTCTTCCATCCTTGACCCCCTGTCCTCCTCTGACTACTGACACATCTGTCGCCTTGTATGGCACAACTCTGAAACAACTCTGATTGTCTGCAATCCACCTTTCCATTTTCTCGACTCCCTCTCTGTCCTGAACCCACTCCATGGAACCTGATCTTATCAAGGTCACCGATAAGCTCCACGATGCAATTCCACCGGGCAATTCTCAGTCTTCACCCGCAGCCTTTCAGTAGCGTTCAACACGGTTGGTCCGGCCTTGCTTCTTGAAATACTTGCTGTCTTTAGCTTTCAGGACAACTCACTGCTGGTTTTCCTCCTTCCTCCCCGCTGTTCCTTCTCCATCTCCTTTGCTGGCTCTTCCTACCACTAGATGTTGGACTCCCATGGGGCTCAATTCCCTGAATTCTTTTTTTTTTTTTTTTTTTGCCATGGGATCTTACTGTGTCACCCAGGCTGGAGTGCAGTGGCACAATCATAGCTCACCGTAGCCTTGAACTCCTGGGCTCAAGGGATCCTTCCACCTCAGCCTCCCAGGTAGCTAGGACTGCAGGTGTGTCCCAACACCCAGCTGAATTCTTTTCTTCTTTATCTACATTCAAGGCATCCCATGTTAAATGACTGATCAGGGTGGGATAGAAAGGATGGCCATTTGGGCCCGACAGGGGCAACATAGATGGACCGTTTTAGCCCTGCCACTCCCCAAGGGGTCAGCTGAGGCTGTCATGAAGGTGCCCCTCAATTTGATTTCTCCCTCTGCTTAATCCTGCTTCCTTCCAAATATGTGATTCCAAGAGCAGTTTCTTTCTTTCTTTCTTTTTTTTTTTTTTTTTTGAGACAGAGTTTCACTCTCTTGCCCGGGCTAGAGTGAGTGCCATGGCGTCAGCCTAGCTCACAGCAACCTCAAACTCCTGGGCTCAAGCGATCTTTCTGCCTCCACCTTCTGAGTAGCTGGGACTACAGGCATGTGCCACCATGCCCGGCTAATTTTTTACACATATTTTTAGTTGGCCAATTAATTTCTTTCTATTTATAGTAGAGACGGGGGTCTTGCTCTTGCTCAGTCTGGTCTCGAACTCCTGACCTTGAGCTATCCACCCACCTCGGTCTCCCAGATATTTCACTCACTGGGTTTTACAGACCAGGAAGTATGAGAAGCATGGCACTGGAATCTGCTCAGCTTCTGGTGAGGGCCAGAAGCTAGATCAAAACATGGCAGAGAAGCTCAAAGGGGAAGTGGACACGTGGGAAGAAGAGGACCAAACAGGAGAATGAACCTTGCTTTCTAACAACCTGCTCTCTGGGGAACTAATCCAGTCTCAGGAGAGCAACTCACTCACTATGAGGAAAACAGGATCAAGCCATTCATGAGGAATTGGCCCCTATGACCCAAACACTTCCCTCTAGGCCACGCCTCCCAACACTGCCATACTGAGCATCACATTTCAACATGAATTTGGGGGGAGACAAACCATATCCAAACCAGGTGTTTCTCCATGTTTATACAGGACAGCAGGTGTGTTTCCATGCTTATACATAAAGAGGAGATTTTCTAATGTAATCATAAGGAAGACTACAAATCTTCCTCAACCTTATGTTTTCTAATTGAACATAACGGGTTTAAAATAATTTTATGTGATATATTATTTACTTTCTTTGACCAAGCTAAACTAGCAAAATTCAGCAATCTGCATTTTTATATACTACTCTAATAAGAAAACTCTTCAGAATTTGTAACAGACATGTTGCTTACCCAAAACCAGACATTTAAGATATATTTTAAAGGAAGATTTGGAACAGATATTTAAACAGATATTATGATATCAGATTAATATGTTAAAATCTAAGAACATGCTACAAACAGGTCAAAATCTGGGATTGCATTAGAGGCAGTGATCAGGAATTGGAGTCGAGTTACCTGTTTACAGTGAAAACACAAAAGTTAGAGGAGGCAGAAACTTGAGGTGAATTAACAAGAACGTAACCTCAACAGCAACACTGAAGAAAGTACCCATTAGTGCTAACAGCACAATAGTACAGAAGAATTTAAGAACTACCATGCTGATACCTCATGGTCCACTCAGGTGTTCTATTGGCAAAGTGAACCTAGAACCAATGATAATAATCAGTAAAAATATGC
This sequence comes from Lepilemur septentrionalis, assembly GCA_963573855.1. NCBI lineage: Eukaryota > Metazoa > Chordata > Mammalia > Primates > Lepilemuridae > Lepilemur > Lepilemur septentrionalis. The sequence goes on along the minus strand of CAUYMX010102242.1, from coordinate 13,765 downwards.
TAGGTACTTTATATAATTATCTCATGTAATCTTCACTGTAATCCTATGAGATAGCTAATAATGTTATGATCTTGGTTTATTGATGAGGAATCTGAGACCTTGAGAGGTTAACATCTCATGTTTTTTAAGCGTCAGAGCAAGGATTCTAACCAAGATAGCCCATAATAGTGTTTGTTGATATCAACATTGAAGATTAGATATAAAATAGCTTCTTCTAAGTGATAGTGATCATTCATACATTTGTCCAAATCCCTTTTGAGTTAATAAATATTAACTTTGGGATTAATGAGTTGAGTAGGATTGGATAAAGCACAGCAAAGGATTATCTGCAAGGGCAGAACCAAGGACAGATAGGCGAGGGACGATCAGGGATGTCGTATATAGTATGCTGAAAATTATGCTAAAATAAGTTAATGTATAGTCCTCTGAAGGCCTCATACAGGAACAGGGGTTTTGGAAAAGACTGAAGAAGACCAAGTTACTAAAAGGAGGAGGGTCAAGTGAGTTTCCTCCTCCCCCATTTCTGTAGTCACTTTATGTGCGTTTCTCAGGGCTTTATCTAATAGAAGACTGAGATTGGAGTGAGCAGAACTACACATCTCATTCCAGCTGCAACTCACTTCAATAGTTTAGTGTGTGGTAAATTAGAGTGCTTTTTCAGGTTTCTGATACATGTCTTGATGATACCCAGCATTTCATTGTCCCCCAGCCTGCAAATTTAGCATTTATTAATAATTCAGGTAATGTTTTCAGGAAATAGACTACGAAGATTCTCATGGCTCTTTCCTGGATCCTGATCAAGTTGGTTTTTTTTTTTTTAAATTCATGTTATACTTAGAGCTATTTAATCCACAAATTCATTGCCTTGTTCTAGATCCTGAGTTAAAACATATCTCATGCTTGGTTTATTTAAGATTGGTAAGACTGTCCTGTACTCTAGCTTAATGATCTTGAACTTTAGTAGAAGAATTTGTACCTTTGGCCATTTGACCGTGCGTTTCCTCCTCTGTATTATTTCTAAGCATTTCAATTAGCAGTGACTATAAACTGGCATGGACCTTCAGAAGTCTCCTTTGGAGTTCTCTTGAACAGAAATTATATTTGCAGTCTGCTAGTGCTTTAACAGAGGCATATTTTGTTCAAAACTCCCCTACTTTCTTCTTATTTTTCTTCTATAATCTTTGATATATGTCATCTAGTCCTGGTGATTTATCAACATACATATTGTAAATTTGGCTCAGATATAAATCTGAGTATTGGCTATAATTTAACCGATTACCAAGTGTCATTTCAGGGATATCTTTGAAATACTAATCACCATAAAATATCCGCTAGTATAGACTGACACAAAAAATCCATGCAATATGTCAGATATCTCTTTATCCACAATTATCAAGGGATTTAATGATTTTTCAAATGGCTTCCTACATTTTATATATTCTTTATTATTTTATTTTACTTTTTGAGGTGGCAGAGTTTCAGTAAAGAAGTTAACATTTATTGACTACCTAATACTATAATATTACTGGCATGGAGAATACTTGCTGGCACAGAGTAATTGCTCATTAAATGCTTATTAAATGAATGAATGCCAGGTATTGTGCTTTTCACTTTATATATGTGACCTTATTTACTCTTACAACACTCCTACATGAGGTATGTTTTATTTTCCCTCATCTAAAAAATGGATGAATAATAGTACCTATTTTACAGGATTGTTATAAGGATTGAATGACTTAATATACATTAAACAATTAGGATAGTTCCTGGCAAATAGTAAGCACTATTTAAATATTATTATTATTATTGTTGTTATTTTCTAGTGTTACCTATGAAGGCACTGAGATTTTAAGTCATTTTCCCAAGTATTACACAGGGAGTTAAAGGATTAGAACAAATTTCTAAACTTCATGCTCTCTCTTCTAAATCTTTTACCTCCTTTTGGCCTTGGTGTTCCTGTCAAAGAACTCTATAAAATGTTATGTTTGCTTGATTTTCATGTATACCTAGCTTACTTTGTAGGCATCCCATTTTTCTTACTTAGACTATCCTTCTTAAATTTGGTTGTACATGGCGTTTTTTACTTAATAGGTATCCTGATCCTCAGGACACATTTTTTGTGGAGTTCAATACATTCTTTTAAATAATTGTAAAGCTTCTCATGGGCTAATTATTAAAATATTTCTTTTTTAATCTTTTCTGTAATGAATTGAGTTTTCCTTCTCATCTTTCTTAATTTTGGAAGTTCTCCATTAATACTTGATTTGAGATATTAGGAAAATGAGGTATAAGGTACAACATTCCTCTCTGACACCCGTGGGTTTTAATAATTTATTTGCACTTGGTAGTTCACTGTACAGAGGCTGATTCTTAGTTCCATTCCTTCTGTAGTTCATGCATACGGTGAATGTAATTTCTCACAACATAGTCATTTTAATTATCCAGTATAGACACAAAGCAATTTAGACAAGTTGTAATTCTTCCCTGTATTCTTTTATAATGTAGAGCCTATGGCAGGCAAACTTTGGTGAAGTGGAGATTTCTCTAAAGAAAATGAGGCTGTGGACACATTGCCCAAATTGAAATAAATGTAAAAAGAGGTGCACAGGATATTCAACTTAATGATATAGTAACCGAATATGTCCAAGCATTCTGATAGTTTTCTTCAGTAACTTTACTGAATATTAGTGAATAAAATTTGAATAACTCTGATTGGGAGTGGAGAGGGTAGTGGGTAGAGGGATGGCCTTGGCCTAAATGGTTGGGTGATAAACCAGATTAGGTAGGGTGAGGTCAGATTATGGAGGCCTCAAATGCCTGATAAAGACTTTTGAACTTTCTTTTCTTTGTCCTTTACATTAAAAATATGTTCAGGTTCTAAGAATGAACTTCTAAAATTCAAGATTGATTGGCTTCATATACCCAGCGTTAAATCTTCAGAATTCCATCTAAAACCAAAACCTGTATTTCAAAAATAATCTTTAAGGTTGTGTGATGATCAGAGTTTTTCATCAGGCAACACTGACATGATGAGAAAAAACGAGAGATATTCTGGAGATCTTGGCACAACTTCAAAGAGCGATAGAACAGAATGCTGAGAACTCTTCCAAGTTTTGGAAAGCAGCAGTTTGGCTGAGACCCACACAGTCAAACGAGAGGCTTTCTTGAAAACGATTTAAAAGTCTTTTCCTATTTTGGAATTCTAAACGATGGCAAAATTCGTATATGCCTAAAACTCAAAACTGCATCAGTTTTCCTCCCCAAATGACTCCCCAGCCAGCCTTTCTCTGTTACCACTGATAAATGATTCCTGAGGTATTTGCAGTAAGCTTCTCAATAAGCTGCCCCATAGCCCGTCTAAATGCTGTTTATATATAGTCTGGAACGAATCCCTTTCATCTCTATCTCATGTATTTGTTTTTGTTTTGCAGAACGAAAACGGTGAAGCAACTTAGAGATTTGGGGACATATCGCCAAAATGACCTACAGTTAGCCTGGCGTCTCTGCAAGATTTTGGTACCCAAAGCAGCGGAACTGGGATTTAGCATCCTTCCTCTTATCATACATTTCTTAAAGCAAGCGTTCTGTACTTCAGAACATCATCTCTTCCCTATCCAACACCTCCTCCTAGCCCGCCCCCCGTTCCTTCCCACCCTCTACCTCCGCCCCCCCACACGCCCCCAGCTTGCGCATGCGTCCTAAGAACCCCCCACACTCGCGGCTGAGGCTGCGAGTATTGTCGGGGGCTATTCTCTCTCCTAGGAACATGGCGGCGAGTCAGGGAGGTGGTGGTAACAGTGGGGGCGGCGGTTGTGGTGGAGGTGGAAGTAGCGGTGGCGGTGGCGCGGCCGGAGGGGGAGGTGGCGGAGCCGGAGGGGGAGGCGGCGGCAGCGGCGGGACCCTGGTGGTGCCCATCCCGGTACCGACTCTTTTCGGTCAGCCGTTCCCCAACGGGCCGCAGTGGAACCCGGGGAGCCTGCAGCCTCAGCACACCGTGAGGAGCCTGGACAGGGCCCTGGAGGAGGCGGGCAACTCTGGCATCCTGAACCTCAGTGGTAGAAAACTCCGAGACTTCCCGGGCAGCGGCTACGACCTGACGGACACCACCCAAGCAGGTGACAGGCCGGGGGGAGGGGAAGCTGGGCTGAGAAGGAGGCGGTGGCGGGAGCGGGTGGCTGCGTGGCTGCGTTGTTGGACTCTGCTGGTCTGGGCGGGTGCGCGGGGGCGGCGACACTAACAAAGTCGGAGCAGCCGGTTCTCCTGAACGTGAGGGGCGCAGCAGGGAACAGGGCAGAGGAGGGAATGCTGACTGAAGGATGTAGGCAAACTGGGTGGGATGTTAGGGGCATATGAGCATTATTGTTAAAGCGAGTTTCCCCAGTAAGGGTGGGAGGGAGGTATTGACACCTTCCTCCATGTATTTCTTTTAACTCTCCTGGATGTTACCATCTTTCCCGGAAAACAAAACAAAACCAAACCAGACAATACTGGTCTGGTTTAAGGAATCTACATATTCCTTAAAGGCATACTTGCTTGCAAGATTGGCATACCTCTTTTCAGAGTACAGCAGCAGTATTGCCATGGTTTTTCCGTGTTCTTACTTTGTGTGGCTTAATCATCCTAGGATACTCTTGGCTTCTTTCTTGTCACGTATGTCTTTACACACTGAGATTTTTCATTTTCCTGGTTTTGAGAAGGTAGTGGCAGTTAAATTAGTATTTGCTGCAGTGGCAAATTAAATCATCAATCACTTATGTGTCTGGTTACTAGGGGAACGATAATCCTTGTTTTGAGTTATCTTAGAGTCTTAATTTTTATTGCAGAAAAAGCCAACAATTTTAAGGATGCTTTTGAGAAAAAAATTAACTCCATTCCTTATTGAGTTGTGGATTAATGGCTTATCATTTGGGATGAGAAATTGGCTATTGTAATGTTCTTCATATACGCACTGGTAGTCTTTGTTGTGGGTGGCATTTTTTTGTTAGGAACACATTCTGTTTTAAACCAATACTGAATTATTTTAGGTAGGTTTTGGTTTAATGAAAGGGTTTTTTTGCTTTCATAATCTTTAAATTTGTTATTTATGTGTCTTCATGTGCTTTGCTGAAATAAATCTTAGACAAAATTATTTTAATAGATGTAGTGATTTTGAAATAATATACTAAGTAAATTCACCCATAATGAGAAGTAATAAGAGATCTCTTATTTTTAGAACAAGACAATTTCAGTGTATCAGTTTCTAGATATTAAATCAGGGTATATGTGTTGGAGCTGGGTGGGGAGAGGAAGAAAACCTAAAATTGAAGCTGTCCACCCAGTGATTCTTTTAGGAATTATCCTAGCAACTATGAATTCATAATTGATCATTTTATATTTTGTAAAGCACGTTGGAGTTTATTCCTTCACTCTGAACAGATTTCCTAAATAATATGTTCATATATTTATGACTGTTGGCAAGATATTATTCTCCTTGGTGTGTTCTTCAAAGGCTTCAAGAAAAATGATTTCAGACTGCATCATTATAGGGATATATTGTTCTTATTTGTTGTTCTTTATAACCTATCAAGGATCCTTCTATCTGCAGAACAAAGTTTAAGCATCCTAGCTTGGCATTCAGGGCTTTCACTGTCTGGCTCCAATGTATTATTGCAACCTTATCTTCCAAAACACTCCTGCATAGAACCCTTTCTTTCAACTAGGTCAACTCTCTGTCCCTCAGATATGTTTTATGCATTTCTGCCTCATCTTTATACAAGATCATCTACATGCTTGGGATTTCCTTCTTTGCGCCACCTATTTAATTTTGTTCAAGGTCCAGCTCTTCCAAGAAGCTGTCTCCAACTCCCTTAGTCCGTAGCAGTCTTCTAGTTCTTTGAATTCCCATGACACTTACTGTCTTTACCACTTACTTGGCAGTGTTGGCTTTATTTTCTTATGTTTCTGTCTTGCTATCCCTGAGAAGATAGAGAGTCCCATATAGGTTGGGAATAAGCCATATTCTTGTTCAGTCTTCTCCTTATATATTCCTTTTATTATATTTGCTAGTATTTCTCATACATATGAATGTCATTTTATGCATTATAACCTTTGGCTTTAAGCCTTCAGTTGGTTTTCTGAGACAAGCTTCAACATGAACCAGAGCCATATTTGTTCATGGTAAACATTCATTGATCATAAACTTCATTTTGCTTTGTCTTCTCACTTGAATGCATGTTTCTTGTGGAAATACTTCAAAATCAGATAAGAGTAAAAAAGATCTGCTGTTGCTCTTTTTCATTTAAATGAAAATGAAATGAAATGAAATGAAAATGATTTTTCATTTAAATCTGTGGGTGACTCATTTGCCATTTGTTTTTGACAAAATTTAGCCATGAAGTTTTTAGGAGCAGTATTTTTGAATGTAAAGAGACTAGTATTCATTATGTGTAAATGAAAGTAGGTACACTGGAACTAAGGAAAAACAGAGTGTTTAAGATTATACATACATACACATACATATACACACAGTATATTCTCTATTTGGTGGAAAGGGCCTGCTTGGTGATATTGTTACACTTAAAATAACTCTCAGTGGGATAATGTTTCAGAACCAAACTGATTAGTTAGACAAGCATATATGGTTTATTGGACTGGGAAGAGGCTAGAGGAAGGGAAAATAGCTAAGAAGCTGTTACGTTAATCTACGTGAGAGGTGATGAGAATCTGGGTTGAAACAATATTGAATAAGAGGAAATTGATAAATTTCAAAAGAAGTGGGAGGGCTTTTTGCATTATTTTACCTTTCCACACATATACTTAAGATGGAGTAGACCAGTGGTTTGCCACTTTGGCTGAACATTAAAATTGCAAGGGAGTTTTTTTTTTTTAACCTATCCCTGAGCCCCACCCCAGACCCATTAAACCAGAATCTCAGGGGCCCAGGGACTTTAAAAAAAAAAATTTCCCAAGTGATTCTAATGTGCTGTCAGAGCTGAGAAACCCTAAAGTAGCTTGGTTTATAAGAACTCAAGAAATATTTGTTGTTTGAGTGAATGAGAACATTGATAAAAGTTTAGTGATTAACCTTAAAGCCACTTGTCAAGTGGGTCCAAACCAAAACTAGGAACTAAGTGCTCAGGTTCTAGTTCAATGTTCTTTTCAGTAGAGTTACGTGAAGCAGAGACTCATTTTTTCCATCATATTGTGTCTATTCATCACATCATATTATGAATAGAATTTTACTGGGAACCTTAGTTTCCATGCATAACTCTAGTTTACATTTCATACTGCTTGATAAATTTGCATAAATAGTGCCCCAAAATATGTACCAGCAAAATCTTGTTTTCTGTGTTAACAGGCTTGCTATGATGGAAAATGGATGGTAGGCAGCTGTGGGCAAAGTTTATCTTTTGGTGTCTTTTTACCTCTCTCTGCGTTTCTGGTGTCTGTTCTTCACCTGCCCCTCCCTCTGTCCCTGTCAAACTTTCCTTCTCCTTTCTCTTTTTCCTCTTCAGCCTCACTCCCCTAACTTACTGGAATCATGCTCAAAGCCAAATGATTAAAGAAGCCACTCTAGAGATTAACATTTGAAAGGGGGAATTTGCTAATTTACTTGAATCTCCAATTGTTGGTTTGTGCTCTTGACCTTTTTGAGTAGATCTGCCTTCCAGATAATTCCTTGGTTAAAATTTTCACCCACATAAGGACATAAAAACAGGGATCAGAAATTTGGTAATCCTTTTCAGTAAAGTAGCTGACTAGTGCTGTGTCAAGAAAAGAACCCAAGTTCTGTAAAATAATTTTAAAGAGACTTATTCTGAGCCAAATTTGAGGACCATGACCCGGAGCCATGCCCAAGAAGCCTTGAGTAAGTGGACTCACTATGGTTGGGTTACAGTTTTATACATTTCAGGGAGACAGGGATTACAGGTAAAGTCATAAATCAATATTTGTACGGTATACATTGGTTTGGCCCTAAATTGTGGGCCATCTTGATGTGGGGGGGGTGGGCTTACAGGTTATAGGTGGGTTTAAAGATTCTTTGGTAATTGGTTAAAGACATGAAGCTTTGTCTAAAGGCTTGGAATGTTTTAAGATAAGGAGGTCTGTTAATCAGAGATGAGCAGGAAATATATGCAGGAAATACTAGAGTTGTGTTTCCTGTAACATATTTGCAGGACAATATATTTGTTATGTAAATTTGACATATATTTGTTGTGTAAATTGAGGACCTGCAGGACCTGCAGGTTTGTCTTGCTTACTCTTAGGCCTGTTAATGGGTTATGAAGGATACCTCCAAGAAGGGAGGGGGGCATGATGAAGCATGTCTGACCTCTCTCCTCCTGGCAGGCGGTTTAGGTTTAGGATAATCTCCTAGGCCAAGAGGGGTCCCTTCAGTCAGCCAGTGGGGGGAAGCCTTAAGATTTTATTTTCGTTCACAGCTATAATGTCTTCTCTGAGATGGTAGATTTGGCAAGATGAAGGGAAAATGCCTAAAACTTTTTGGTTCCATCTGGATACTATGATAACTTGTTGATTTGAAAATGCATTTAATGGTTACTCAAACAAATCTTGAATCCTTTCATAGTTGACTCTGTCACCAGTGATACAAATACATGGATGTGTTTCAGCCTACTTGCAGCTGCTTTCTCTGTTTCTTTATACCTGTTTATGTACATGCGCAGTAAGTCTGTGAAACAGATTTAGGAATTCTTACATATATCAGATTGTGCTGTGTCCTGGATAATCACATGTTTTCCTGTAAACCAGAAGTCAACTCTAGTATTTCCTGCATGTGCTGGTTCACCTCTTCAACTGTGGGGCATGGTGCATGCATCAGTTTGGAAAATAGAACCAGATAAACTGTAGCATCTGATTTTGTTACATAGGTTAAGGTCCAGTCAATGCATTTAGTGGAATGAGCTCCTGATGGTGATTTTGTGGCCTTATTCAAATATCTGTCTTGCTGTATGTAACAAATGTCTTCCTGAAAAATTGAATATGCAGCACATTTTTGGCAGTTGACTCATATTTTAATTGCTGTAGATTGAATTTGAGTTGCTGAGCCTTGTAGTGATTTATTCAGTGACAAATTTTATAGCATAAATAGCTGTCCTTTAATTTCTTTCTTTTGCAAGTTCACATTTTAAAATAGAATGGTATATTAAATTGGATTACATTCATCATTAAAATAATACCATTTATACAACTCTTTATAAATTTCTAAGCACTTTCATATATATTATCCTATTCTATCCTAATCATAACCCTGTTGAGTTTGGCAGAGTACATAGTAATTACTCCTTGTGGTTGAGAGAGGTTAAGTGATTTGCTCAAAGTTAAATGGCAATCTATGGCAGAATGTGGATCAGAGCCTAGGTTTTCAAATTCTACCATGATCCAGTGCTATTTCTACTGTAACAATTCTCTTTATAAAAAAGCTATTATTATACAAATGGGAAAAAACCAAAACTGTTATTAAAATAAACACTATGCCAATAAATAGACTATTTTATCTGAAAAATAAATGCTTAATTTAACTTAGTAGGTTTTTGTTTGTGGTTTGGTGTATTTTGTTTTATGTGTATTTGCATAGCTTATCATGCCTCACGTTCTGATAGTTTTAGAATGGATTTGTTAAGCATTTATTGAACTCCAACTTTAGAAACATGATTATGGCTAATAGAAAAGACAGAGACATGGTTCTTGTCTTTGAAGAGTTTATATAATAGTTGAATGTATATAGTAATATGTATAACAATTAGAGAAGAATTATATTATAATGTATAATTGTATTCAAAATAGTATACTTCAATAAACTATACAAATGAGAGATACGGAACTGTGATAAGGCTTAATTTATTGGGAGTTAATTTAGTTTGGGAAAGCTTCCAGAAAAGTTAGGTTAGATACTTGCTGCATGACATGTATAAGAATAGAAGTGGTTGACTGGAATTTTTTAAAATTGGGGTTAGTGGAATACTTTCCTTAAGGTTTAAAATGTAATATTTCAATTTAGGGTATTTGTGATATAATCTTGGAAGCATTTATTGGGCATCAAAGCATAAAGGTAGACAAGATCTAGAGCCTCAGTGACAACATAAATAGGTGATGCTAGGGACACTTTTCACAAATAAAGCTAACTGAATACTTACAAAATTGATTTGCAGGGGGTGGTATTTATTTAAGTTCCAAGGCACACAATGAAACTTTGCAAAAGGGCATATTGTTTTCCCGGTGCTGCTCAGCAGCCCACTCTGAGAGATGCTTAAAATTGTGTGATGCCCACCCACCATTCTCAGAGACGGTTATCATAATGGCCTAGAAGGGGAAATCTTTTCGTTTCCCCTTTTCCTCTACACTTTGGATGTATTTGGGTACTTCTTGAAGCATTGTAATACTCTTATAATCAGTTATCTGAAAAGTTTCAGAAAGGGTTGTCTGTTTCTCTTTTATGGAAAAAAATACCTTACACTCCAGGGAACCATTTAATGTAATAAAAGAAAACTGTATATGTCAATTTAATAACAGTTTAAGGTTGTGTTTAGTCTCACTTTCAACTAGTGCACTCAATCTGCTAAAGGTTAAACTTTAACTTTTAATCTTTAACATTTCTCCTCTTTGAAATGAGTTGTAAATTTCACTTACAGGATACCAGGCAATGGACTGTAATGGGTAAACAGTAGATATTTTCTAATGTATTTTTTATATCAAATTTTTTAAAGAAAAGTTTTTCCTGATAGGAAAGGAAGTTCTTTCCTTTTAGTGGACATTGTTGATTCTGTGTACTCTTTTATAATTTGTGACAGGGATTGTTGTCACTTTATTTTAAATTTATTTCCATCTCTTTCAGTAGAATATTAGAGATTCTAGGTGACAAGAGACAGATATGAAATGACTGTGGCATAAACTATTATTTGAACTCCATGGAAACTAATGAATTCTAGAACATTTGTGAATTTAAGTTTTACTCAAAAATGGCTTTGTTAATGGTTATATTCCTAAGAGAATCTAGTATGTGTAGCCTAGAGTTTTTCACTTCTTAAAAAAATAGTTGCAATACATAAGTCCTTAATACTTTGAGCTAATTGGCTGGGGATGTCTGTGTCAATGGGAAATAATTTCATTTCAAGATATTTATGAATTGGAAATGATAGTAAATTGAACATCAATAACTGTGTCCTAACCTACCTTAAATAGTATGTAAGAATGGATTTGTCATATTGATTTTATATAAAGGTTGTAAAGTTGCTGCTTTCAAGGAATTTATGATTTCATAATGGTATAAAATAAGAACCAACATTTTATATAGCCTAGGTCCATGGTTCTTAGTGGTGGGTGGGGGAGGTTGCCTTCAGGGGATATTTGGCAGTGTCTGGAGACATTTTTTTTTTTTTTAAGAGATGGAGTCTTGCTGTGTTGCCAAGGTTAGAGTGAAGTGGCTATTCACAGTTGCAATCATAACAACGTACTACAACCACGAACTCCTGGGCTTAAGCCATCCTTTGCCTCAGATTCCCCAGTAGCTGGGACTACAGGCCCTCACCACCACACTCAGCTGGAGACATTTTTGATTGTCACAGTTTGGAGGTTGCTACTGACATCTAGTGGGTAGAGGCAAGGGATGCTACCAAGCATGCTACACTGAAAAGGACTGCCCCACACAACAAAGACTTATCTGGTCCAAAATGTCAGTGGTGCCAAGGTTGAGAAACCCTGAGTTAGAGAAAAATAAATGTTATAAGTGAAAACAAAGTGCAGTGCAGGTTCAAAGAGGGAGAGATGACATTTGATTGGGTTGTTGGAACATCAGACGGGACTTTATAAAAAATGGAGGATTGACCTTGAAGGAGGAGGCATCAGATTTTATATTAATAGTTATGCATAGTGGGAGGAAACTACATGAATATTGACATCCCAGAGTCTCCTCAAACTCAGTATATCAAATAATGAACTCTTGTTATTGACTCTAGGCCCCTTCATCACTCAGATCTGAAACTTGGGAGTTATTCTCACCTCTTCCCTTTCCTTCACCTGCTATATCTAGTCAGTCATAGCTCTTTGAATAGATTTCAGATTTGTTTCCATACTGTTTTCACTGCCGTTGTTTTTCAGGTTCTCCTTTCCTTCTCACTTTTGACTGGACTTATCAGTAGTTCCAAGAATGATTTCTGTGCCTCAGGTTTGCTTCAACTCCAGCTTGTCCTCCATACCATAGCCAGACTACTCTTTCCAATATGCAAATCTGATTTTCATTTGTTGCTAAAACACCTTCAAGCCAGTAGCCAGTTCCCTATCAAAACATTTCAAAATTTTATTTCCTTATTCTTTGTTTTGAACATTAAATAAGAAGTTTAAAAAGCTAATGTATACATTGTGCTTTATTTAGCTGTGGTAATTTTTATATTTTATTACTTAAAATTAAGATGCTAAGATTCATTGAAATTGTTGCATAAAACTGTAGTTCATTCTTTTTGATGGCTGCATTATCTTTCTTTGTGTGACTATACCACACCTTTATTTATTTGCTTTTTCATTGATGGTCATTTGCATTGTTACCCCTTTTTTTCTCTTGTGAATAGTGCTGCTATAAACATTATTATGCATGTCGCTTATTGTATATGTGCAAGAATTTCTCTTGTGTATACTTGGGAATGGAATTGCTGGGTTATATGGTATGTCAATGTTCAAACTGGTTTAGAATTTACATTTCCATCATGTATAGGAGATCTTATGAATCCATGTGTCCTTCAATATATTGTATTATCAGATTTAAAAATTTTGGCCAAATGAGTCTACAATGGTATTTCAATGAAGTCTTTCTTGATTTACATTTCCCTGATCACAATGATGTGACATTCTTCAAATGTCTATTGGCCATATGTGTTTCCTGTACTGTGAAATAATTTTTCATTTATTTTGCCCATTTTCTATTGGTTTGTCCTTTTCTTATAGAATTATAGAGTTTAAGAAATACTCCTTATACTAATCATTTGTCAGTTTTGTATATTGTGAATATCTTCTCCTAATTTATAGCTTGTCCTTTTTCTTTTTAAGGGGTATTTTGATTAACAAATGTTCCAAATTTTAATACAGTCAAATTTATCAGTTTTGAATATTTTATAATGAATGATTTCTGTGTCCTGTTTAAGAATATATAAAATATATTCATCACATTTTTACTAAGAGTTTTAAAGTTTTGTTTTTGATATTTAAGTTCTTAATCAATATAGAATTGATTCTTATATATAGTGTGAGCTAGAGGTCCATTTTCATGTTTTAACATATGGATCATTTTTATCCAGATCCATCCTTGCCTACTTCTTTTCTTTTCTTTTTTGATATAAAAATGTCTTTATTTTCACTCCTGCTTTTGTCACATATTATTTACTTTTTTTCTTTCTTTTTTAAAATTTTTTCTTTATTTCAGCATATTATGGGAGTACAAATGTTTAGGTTACATATATTGCCCTTGCCCCACCTGAGTCAGAGCTTCAACTGTGTCCATCCCCCAGATGGTGCGCATCGCACTCATTAGGTGTGTATATGCCCAGCCCCTCCTCTCCCCTCCCATCTGCCTGACACCTGATGAATGTTATTCCTATATGTGTACTTAAGTGTTGATCAGTTAAAACCAAGTTGATGGTGAGTACATGCGGTGCTTGTTTTTCCATTCTTGGGATACTTCACTTAGTAGAATGGGTTCCAGCTCTATCCAGGATAATACAAGAGGTTCTAGATCACCATTGTTTTTTGTGGCTGAGTAGAACTCCATGGTATACATATA